>CAUYQU010064208.1:0-70903 GCA_963574635.1 Cheracebus regulus
TTGTTTTTTTCTTGTAAATCTGTTCTAGTTCTTTGTAAATTCTGGATATCAGCCCTTTGTCAGATGGATAGGCTGCAAAAATTTTTTCCCATTCTGTTGGTTGCTGATTCACTCTAATGACTGTTTCTTTTGCTGTGCAAAAGCTGTGGAGTTTGATTAGGTCCCATTTGTCTATTTTGGCTTTTGTTGCCAATGCTTTTGGTGTTTTGGTCCTGAAGTCCTTGCCTACGCCTATGTCCTGAATAGTTTTGCCTAAATTTTTTTCTAGGGTTTTTATGGTGTTAGGTCTTATGTTTAAATCTTTAATCCAACTGGAGTTAATTTTAGTGTAAGGTGTCAGGAAGGGGTCCAGTTTCTGTTTTCTGCACATGGCTAGCCAGTTTTCCCAACACCGTAATATTGGCTTCTTTTCTTAAAAGCAAAATAAATCTGGACATATGTGTGAGACTACCACAGATAAGTTATTCTCCTGTTGGGTGACTAACATGCATTTTATTAGGTCTGTAAATATGAATTTACATTATAGATGCTAATGGTTTTTGAGAAAGTTATTAAGACCTAAGAGATCCATGATTCTTAAATTTCTTAAACACATATTTGCATAATATACCCTTCAAATTTCATAAATGTGTATTTATAGGATAGACTAGGGTTTAATATTTTATTGCCAATTCTATGCTTCATAGTATAGAAGCCAGATTAATTTATTGGTTTGTGCATATAGCTCTGGGGACATTTGTGACTATAGTAAATTTTTCATTAGTCAGAAGCCAGCTAGCTGGAATACTTCAAATATTTAGGTTCTCCCATTTATGGGCATGTTGTACATAATTTTATGAAAGATGAGTCAATAAATAGGTATTTTATACTTACCTACCTGCTATGTGCTAAGCACTGTGCTGGAAATTGTAGATGCAAAATGAATAAGCATTGACTCTCCCTTTGCCAAGCTGTCATTTAGTTGGCAAATACAATAGATAAACTGATAATTATATAGTTTTATTTTCTAAAATCTATCTAGGAGAAAAAGGCATATCTTAAATATACTGAAAATAAGATCTTTATTTAAAAATTGGTTTCTAAGGTATGTTCTAATATCACAAAAGCTTTTGCCCTTTTCTGGACACTTACATATGTCCGTCTATCATACTCCTTTGTGAAAATTGCCACCCACAGCAGTGACCTGAAATTGCAGTAGAAGTCTAACACAATGTGTATTCTCTCTCATTAGTTGTTGTAAGCACTGCTCACTTTTTTTTCCACATTTTTTTCACGTGTCTTCAGAGTTTCATGCCTGGCTTAATTGCTGTGGTGTTAGTTCAGATCAAATTAGTTCGGTTCAATTTGGTATAGTGTCGTTCTGATCAACCTAGTTCAAATTCCACATGGTCAACTGTGAGCAGCATTTGCCTTTGGTTCTTTGTCAGTTTCTTCTTTTAGCAATTGTCCTCATAATATGTTTATGTTTAATTTAGGCAACCATTGACCTAGTTCTTCTTCACACATGTTCAGTTTTTGTGGAATTTTCTTAAGACAGTGTTCTAGAAATTCTTTTTATAACTCTACTTTCTTAAAATTGTATACCCATATCTCTATATACCTTTAAATATATGCAAATATAAATGTATTCATTTATATGTTCGTATTAATATGTTAACATTTTATTAACATTTTTGAAGGATAAATATGCAAATATGTGTTTATATTTCTATATATGTACGAATATGTTTATAGTAGATCATACACACACACACACACACACATATATATATAAGAGACTTCGAAGAGAGCACATTATGGTCAACATAATTTAAAATTATTCATTGGTTTCTTAATAATCCAACAATTTTACTCATTTCCAAATACTGAACTTTTTTGCCCTGTTTCCTCTCTACCTCTACTCTATTTTCAAATTCTAGTTCTAAGCAGTGGAATCTTCCAGTGCCTTAATTTGACTGTGGATAATTTCTTGTTTAACAAGTGCTATTGTAATCACTTTAATTTCAAACCATGTTAAATATGTGCAGTTCAGTTTACCTTGGCAAATGTTGTTCTATTGTCCTTCCTTTAGTAAGCAAAGTACCATCGATTTTGGTTTTTTTAATGTAATTTAGGTGAGTGAGCCTCTGTGTCTTTATCTGTGAATACGTGTAAAGATAGACACCCTAGGAAGCTCCAGGAAATGTGCTGACATTCCTT
The DNA here is from genome assembly GCA_963574635.1 of Cheracebus regulus. Classification (NCBI taxonomy): domain Eukaryota; kingdom Metazoa; phylum Chordata; class Mammalia; order Primates; family Pitheciidae; genus Cheracebus; species Cheracebus regulus. The sequence continues at coordinate 2,200 of CAUYQU010064208.1, forward strand.
TTCTTCATTCCAGAATTTTAAATTCTGTGCCTGTACATTTTTGACTTACAAATGACAGGTTAAAAACTTTAGAATTGAGAAGACTCTCAAGAGAAATAAGGTGCCGATGTGAAGGTGTTACCAGAAGATTTAGATAATAGATCCATGCTCCTCTCCTGGTTTCCAACAACTTGGTTAGAGAACGGATTAGATGGCAGACTTGTCAGTAAATGGCAGAATTGAAGAGATTCTTGAGTGGGACTGAGAGTACAGGGTATAAATCCAAATTTTATGACTTGCCAAGGCCAAGTTAGATTTTTGACACCTGCCTCCTTCATTTTCCTGACTGTTCGGAGTTATTATGAAAAGCACTGCTGTTTTCTATGAAAAAATTCACATAGACCTGCTGGCTAAGATTTTCTTTCTTACTGCATTCTGCAATATTTACCTCCATTTTTTCTTATTTCACATTCTAACCTAGAGATGACGAGACATTGGCAGGTGGCATCAGTGTCACCATCTAATTTTCTTTTGTCGCTTGTTAAGCTGTTATTTCAAGATTATTTTATTCACCTGAAACTCACTCTTTCATCTAAATTTCAATTTGTTTCCATGTTTTTCATGCCCCATTTTTTGGTAAGCATTTATGAGAGATCATCTCAAATACTCAGCATATGAAATTTCTTTTGTATTAAGAACTGTTAAGTTGTTTATACACTCCTTACCCACTCCCCTAGAAAACCATCATGACCAAGAAGGCAGATGACAGCAAAAGAATAAGACTAAGAAATAAAAACAACCATGATCTTGGATCTAATAGAAGATCACTTACTGCATTTCATTGTCATGTCTCTTGAGTCTCCTTCAATTTGAAATAGTTCCTTTGTGTTTTTTTTATAACTGACATTTTTAACAAATACAACTATTTTGTAGCATATACCTGAAACTGGGTTTGTTTGATATCTCTTCATGATTATACTTAGGTTGTGCATTTTAATTTGTGGAAGGGAAAGGGATAACACAGAAGTGAGGTTGTCTTTCTCAAGGCATTAGCAGGCACGTTGCTTCATTTCACTAAGGATGATAGTGTTAATCTATCATCCTTAGTGAAATGTAAGATGATTTCTGCCAAGATTCTCCTCTGTAAAGTTGCTTACTTTCTCTTCATAATTTTACAGTACTTTGTAGAGCATACATTATGTAAATATCCTGTTTGTCATTAAACTTTGACCTACTAATTTTAGTGCCCAAGTTGATAAACTTACAATAAAGGCTATTAATTAGATAATGTTACTGCAATGCTCATTTTCTGATGTTGACAAGTTGTACTGATTTATCTGAAAGAATGTCCTTCATTATTTTAGGAAATAATGAAACAATTTAGAATGAAATGTATAAATATATGATTACTAATTGTATTAGGAGACTAAAAGGGGCAAACAGGTTACAGTGATGGAGGATTATGAGAAAAATCTACTTATATGGAATGATCAGGAAAAATCTCTCTATGGAGTTAATATGTAAGCAAGGTTCAGCATGAGATTCAGCAATTTAGCCAAATACAGGAGAGTTCAGGAGCATGTGTGGAGATCTTACAATAAAGTGATCTTGGTGGACTCAAGAAAGCAAAAAACATGAACTTTACTGAGTGAGGGAGGACAGGGGCAGGTCATGAAGGACTGTGTAGGCTTCAGTAAGGAATTTTGATTTTATTCTAAGTGTAACAGGTGATGAAGCAGAGGAATGTCCTGATCTAATTTCCATTTTAAGAAATGTTTTATGCAGAATAGATTTGAGAAGACATGAGAACATTACTAGGGAGAGTGGCAGAAAGCTCTTTTGGAGATAAAAGACATTGTTTTGGAAAGAGATAAGGAATTGAAGATGAAGAGAATTGAGCAGATTCAAGACATATTTTGGGGGTAGAATTACGAGAAATTTATTACTGCATATCTCAGTTTAGGGAACTGGTGAGGGGGAAAGAAAATAACTCCCAGATTTCTGGTTTAAGAATGGTAAAGAATAGAGACTTTTATGAAGTGGGGCAGACTGGGAGTGGAAAAGCTGAAGTTTGATTTTGTGCACGTTAAATATAGCATGCTATTAGAGAGTCAAATGGAGAAACAGCACTGAGCTATGTGAGTTTGGAGTTCAGAATACAGTGTTGGCAAGGGAGTCAATGGCAATGGAGATGGTATCTAAAGACATTGAAATAGAAGAATGGTGAGATAAAGAAAGAGAACCGAGGCTTTGACGAGCCCGGTATTTGGTGGGAAGTCTAGTGGAAGAGGAGGAGACTGCAAAGAGACCAAAAAAATTGGAGAGAGAAATGGGATGCTATTCACATAGCTGGTGAATCCAAAGAGGAGAGTGTGCCAAGAAGATGATGTTCAATTGTTTTGAAATTTATGGATAATTTGAATAAGAGAAGATTTAAAATGTGATTGGCCAAATGGAAGCCATGGTGATCTTGGCAAGAATAAAGGAGTAATGTGTAGAGAATTCATTTAGGAGTGAGTCAAGCATACTATGGGAAGTGAAAAAGTGGAGACAGAATGTGTAGACTAATATTTTTAGGTGTTTGGCAGTAATGGTAGAAAAGGAATAGAATTAGAAGTATATTTGCGTGTGTTTGTGAGAGTGTGTGTTATTGATAGGTAGTGTTATATCAGGTTTGCATATTGATATGAACAGTCCACTGAGGGTGTTGAAAATGATGAGGTAGAAAAGACAAGGAAGGGCTAAAGCTTGTGAGATGATTAGAAGTATTGGGATCACTGGCACTGATATTTGATAGGGTAAGGAGCACTTCCTAGAATTTAAAACCTAGATTACACCCAGGGAAGACTCTGGCAATTTGAAGCTAGTAAAGAATATACAAAGCATTCTTCTTGAACTAATAGGATAGTAAGCTAACTAGAGAAATTTGTTGTTTGTGATCACTATTTCAAAAGGAAATCTGTGTGCTAAGTAGTGTAATTTTTCTCCAATTATGTTCTACTTTTCAGATATCATGTAATGAAGTCAAATAGTTTTAACCAACAATTTAAAGTGTATGTGTGGACCAGCAGTATTGATATCACCTAGAAGCTCATTAGAAGTATATACTCTCAATCAGAATCTGCAGATTAATAATATATGAATAGACATTGATATTTTAGAAGCAGTTTTCAACATCTCCTAGCACTGGGGTTTTTCCCAGAGAGTTGAGCAGGTGTGCCTCAGCATACATACCTTGGATTTACCATGTGCTAGCTCTAACCTTGGGTGAGCTGCTTCATTTCTCTGTGTTAAATATCTTACATGGAAAATAGGGCCAATGATAGTTGGGTAGTTCCTACCTGATAATATTGCTGTAAAATGAAGTTAGATAACATGGAAAACAATGCCTGCCATGGAGAAAATTCTGAAATAGTGACTATTAGCATCATCGTTAATGTCATGGAACTAGGTGACTCTGGTGGATTAGGCAGAAAGCTCCTTGGCAGTAAGAGGAAACGCAGCAGACAGAACAAGGGTCTAGTGGATTATTTGTATGAGTGTTGAGTTTTCCATGAATGGCAAAGGGAGTTGTGGTGGATAGAGCTAATACAGGAAGTAACACAGAGGGTAGTGCATGGTTGACAGCATGATGGAGAAAGGGTTACATATGCAGATTGTGTGAACTGGAAGGAGCAGTGGGAAACATCAGAAATCAAGAAATAAGTGGCTGGACATAGCATTTGGTGAGTAGCAATGAGGGCCCTCTTCCCATCTATGAGTCCATAGGAGTTTGGGTCCTTTCACGACTCTTACCAGGCAGGATGATGTTGCATCTGTCACTGAAGTTCTCTGAACTTTAGTACTTTAACCTGTGGATGCTATGATGCATATCCTCCATTTTCCAGGTGTGGTGGCCGCCACAGTGCTCTGTTAATACCATGAGTATAACATTCACTGTGAGATACGTAATTATGTTTTCTTACCTGTCTCTAAAGCAAGAGGTTCTGAAAAACAAAATCTATTTGATACTAATTGCTTACAATTGAGTACTCAAGTTTCTTAATACCAAGCCTCAAAAATATAAGCTAATGCAGAGTATTGAAAAAGATAGATTTGACTAATGTATTAAATGAAACAAATATTTAAGATAGCACATCTGTAAAAGAACTGATTAAACCAATTAGTATAAATAATATTTGCTGAATTTAAGAGCACATTTAAAAATCATTCACTACAAAAGATTTTTCCTAAATGCAGTGATAGTTTTATATCAAGAAATCTATTAATATAATTCATGATATCATTATCCCCACTAAAAACACAGCTGTTTATGTAAGAGCTATAACTACTATATATAAAAAAGCAAATTAGGATTTGAGTCAAAATGACTATATGTAATTGGAAATTTCCTGAGAATAAGCTAAATTCTCAGCAATAAGGAAGCAATGCAAGATAATAGATACAAATAAATAAAAGTTATCAACACATAAACCATTTACAAGTAATAGTTAAAAGGTAAAATGGAAAACATTTCTATACCAATAACAATGAGAAATCTTAAATAACTAAAACTAACTTTGATGAGAAATGTGCAGAAGCCATTGAAGTAAACTAAAAAATTTTATTAAGGAAGGTAAAGAAGATTTAAGTAAATGGAGAAACATGATTTTCTGAATAGGAAAAACTAAATGTTATTAATTCTTTTAAATAAATACTTTATAGTTGTAAATGATTCTAATAAGAATTACAAAAGGATTTTCAATTTTTAAAAATAATTATGATATACATGTGGGGGAGAGTATGATGAAAGCATAGCTAAAAAAATTAGGGGAAAAACTTGTTTCTGATTTCTGTTAACATATTTTATACATATGTAACAGTTCTAATCTAGTGGTTTGGTATGAGAATTAGAAAATAGGTAGAATAAATTTAATAGTTTTAAGCAAATGATAGCTTATAAATAAGGGAGATTGTGTTCATAGTGGCTGGTTTATGCAGTAGTAACCTTGACCCTAAGACCTGATGGCTTAAGATAAAAAGGTTTATTACTTTCTCAGTTATGTTTCTTGAGACACAACAGGGAGCTCTGCTCCACATAGTCACTCAGGATGCCGGCCTGATGTAGGTTCCACCAATCTGTGACTGTATGATCTGAAATATTCACAGTCACTGATAGAGTGGAGAGAAGAATGGGAGAGTCCTGCTGTAACCGCTGAACACTTGTATCTGAAAGTAACATGTATCACTTCCACTTCAATCAGTTACATATCACTTTCACTTCAACCAGCCCTCACCACATTGCACAAGAGCGAAAAACAAGAGCAGAACAAGACATTAGTTAGAATGAGTAATTTCTACTCCACATGCATTGTCGTAATAATGTAAATGCTAACTATTGGCTTCACCAGCACTTATAATAAGATAGCAGAAAGGTGGGTGGGGCAATGCTGGGGGAAAAGCAGAAATGTGAAATTATCATTTACCATAATAAGAGACCAATAAATGATATTCAAAATGAATGCATCAAGTAATAGCAGTTTTAAGCACATTATTTTTGAAATATGGAGGCAAACATCAGAAGAAACCATTAAAAGAGTTGAAAGTGATTGCCTATGGGATAAGGTAAAATGAGTGGAAGGCATGAGGCAGGGGATGGCTATAAAGTTTTTATGTTAAAAATTATTTGAATTTTGGTTATGTGCTTGCATCACTTTCATAAAACTAAAAATTAAAGTGAGAAAGGGATAGAGTTATTTAGATTTCAGCGTATGATAAATGTTGATTACTAATGTCATACAATGTGCTAAGTAAATTCCAGTGAGATTTGAGTTAAATGTAAAATACGTAACTATCAATGTAAAGGAAAATAAGTGAGTATTAAATGAATCCTGCAATGATGAGAAACATTCAGACCTAAAACTTTAAGCAAAGTAATAAAAGATAATTCTGACTATAGAAAATTATACAAAAACACAGTAATTTAAAAGACAAAAATCAGGTTGTATTTATAAGTTTATGTAAATATATTATTATATAATTTAAAAAATGATGACGGATAAACATCCCTTCAGAAAAATGATCAGGGATCTCAAATAGGTAACTTCAAGGAAAAGACACATTAACAAGACATGTATGAAAAATGTCAAACTCACTTGTGAAAAATGAATATTAAAATACTGTTTTGACCATTCAAGTTGAAAAATATTGACAAGACTGCTTAATGCTAGCACAAATGTAGTGAGATAAGAACTTTCATATATGATTGCTGAGTGAAAACTGGAATTGTTTTTGTTGGGGGGAACTTTATCAGCATTTATTAAGAGCCTTAAAATAATTTATTTCAAAGATCCTGGTTAAAGATAGTGGAAAAAGCTTGAATAACAACATCTCTTTTCTGTACTTTCAGACGAAACTCAGAAAAGTTTGCCTGTAGCAGCAATACATGTAAAAGGATAAGCTGTGTTAACCAGCATTCTGGTCTATATATCTATGAGTTTGACTTCTTTAGATTTCACATACCAGTGAGATCATACAGTATTTGTCTCTAGTTAATAGAGGCTGGAAGGTGGAGGGTGGATGAGGAAATGGGATGCAGTTAGGCAGAAGGGACAAATGCTGGTAATCAATTGCATAGCATGGTGACTGTAGTTAATAATGTATCATATGCTTCAGAATAGCTAAAGAAGGGATTTTAAATGTTCTCAACAAAAAGAAATGATATTTAAGGTGACATGTTAATTAGCCTAATTTGATTATTCCACAATGTATACATACATTAAAACATCACATTGTATCTCATATATATATATGAGATATATATATATATGTATATATATATAATGTATATATATATACACCCACACACACATACACACACAAACACACACACTCATTATTTGTCAATTAAAAATAAAACAATGTTTTGTGTACTAAGCATTGAAAGAGATTAATCTAAATGATTGTAGCACAGCTTGGGGAAACACTTACTAAAACCCTGCCCTCAAATATGCACACAGTTTCAGAGTGGGAAAATGAAAAGGAAATAAATAGACAAACTCTTAAGAATTTTCAAGGATGTAACTGAATTTGGAAAAAAAATAGGCCACAAATATGAACAAATTATCAACAGGTGTTTAGTCCTCTAAACAACCCAAACTAAACATGAATCATTTAATAAAATCAGACTGTTAAGGCAAAGCAATAAATTATTAAATGAGATGAAATTGTTCATTGAAGGGATGCAAATGTATGTTAAAGAGCCAAGAAAATAAAATAAGAAACCAAAACTAGTACCATAAACAACACAGAAAAAGCAAAGAACTAATAGACAGTACATGTTGAATAAATAGACAATTGGGTGCTGGCTGATGTAGGGAAAGTCTGAAGATAATCACAGTGAATGCAGAGAAAAATGTCAAACCATTATTTAATTAGAGAAGATGGTGATAATCAAAAACACACAAATATCCATTGTGAAAATAAATGACTTATTTCTAAAGTAGAAAACTTTACAGCTGGAACAAAGAAGACATTCATAGATGTGTAAGTTCTTGAAGGAAGAATTGGATCTACATGTCAGTTACACCTTCATTTAGAAAAACTTTAAAGACTTTTGTTTAAACTGTTGAACTTCAAGAATAAGCAATAATTTTTTAGCATTATTAATTTAGTGCTAAAAGTGAGTTACCTTCTGAGGGTAAGAATTGAACTGGGTTCAGTTTCTACATAACAATACTCGGTGAAAGATAATGTCGGAACATCCACAGCATTCCAAAGGAAAGAAAGTTAGATCTAAGAAAGTTGTATATATGAAATGTTTTTCAAATTTAATGAAACTTAAAGCTAACCTTAAAAATGAGTAAGTCAATAATTCAAATTCCAGCCCCTTTATCTTGAAGTAGTTAGAGCTACTAATAATATCTATCATAGGGTAATTTACAACAGAGATAAATAGTTTAAATGTGGTTGGCAGTTAATATTATCGAAACATGAAAGTCATTTTGAAACATAGGTAAAAGGTAGGAGACTAAAGCATACATATAGGATGAGCCCAGGTTCACAAAATATTTTTATAAAATCTGGAGTGAAATATTGCAAATATTAGTGGTTAGGTCAGCTGGAATGGGACGTGAAGCTGAGTATGGTGATTTCAAAATTTCTTCATGGCGTGTATTTTCATTTTCAAATGTCTACGATGAATATGGGTTAAATTATAAAAAGTATTCAACTATTCAATAGATGCAAGTAGTCTTATTTGCATATTCAAGATGTTACCCTAGATTATAAATTCAAAGGATGGGATGGGTGACTCCCCAGTGATTTTAATCTTCAATAAGTATGTATAACATACCTCTGGTCCTGTGGTAGGTGCTAGGTCTGTAAAATGGATTCTTTCTCTTTAGTGTGCTTCATTTGGGGAGGAACACACATATAAATAGTAATGACCAGCAAATGTAGTAAATACATAATAGAAGAAGGTATGAGGTGCAATGGGTTACCAGAGAGAGGGCTGCTGTGCCCTCTGGTCACTCTCCATTACAGCATTTGTCATATGATTAAACCTACACCCTTCCTGTGGCTCTCTATCCTCTTGATGACTCTTCTGGTCTATATCACCGTCATCTTTCACCTAGATGACCCGTGCAGCATGCTCCTGTTTTACAGCTTGTCAATTTTCCTCTATAAATCAGGGAGAAAGATCTTTCAAAATGGCGAAATACTCATGTAACTCCTCTATTTAAATTTTAGCTATTTCTGATTAAAGCTTGAAAATGACCTCCTGCTGAATAAGACCCTCTGTAATCTCTGCCCCCTGTAAACCTCTCCATGCAACTCTTGGCTGTTGTTTCTCCCTCAGACTGTAGACTGTACTGTAGCATATTGCCTGTTTTTTTTTTTCTTTTTTTGGTTCCCTGAATGTGCCCATAGTGGGTTGAATACTGAGTGACACCCCCTCCACCCCAGGAGCTGCCCCCCCCAAAAAAAAGTGCCTCTGGAACCTGTGAATATGATCTGATTGGGAAAAAAGTCTTAGCAGTTGTAATTAAGAATCTTAAGAGGCGATCATCCTGGGTGAGGATGGAGCATAAATCCTGTGAGAAATGTTCTTATAAGAGAAAGGGAGGGGAGAAGGTGGTGTGAAGATGGAGGTAGAAATTGGAGCGATGGATCTACAAGGAAAGGAATGCCAGGAATTGCCAGCAGCCACTGGAAGCCACAAGATGAATTGAATGAATTCTCCCTCAGAGCCTCCAGAGGGAACCCACCCTGCTCACCTTGATTTCTGACTTCTGGCCTCCAGAATTATAAGCGGATACATTTCTATCATTTTAAGCCACTACATTTGTGGCAATTCGTTGTGGGAGCCCTCAGAAACGAATACAGCACTGCTACATCATTTTGCCCCAGGGGAAAAGGACATACTTAGTTCCTTTCTCATTATCCTTTGCTCAGTTAAACTCTCTCATCTTTCATGTATCAGCTTATTTCTTCTGGAAAGCCTTCCCTACACCCCAGACTGTTACCTCTTCCTTCCTTGTACTTCATGGTATCCTATAGATCTTCTGTGATGAAACTCACCCATTTTACATAATTATTTTGATGACTCACCTTTTGTGTGTTCCTTGTTTATTTCAGTATCCTGTAGAGACTAGTAAAGTGCTTGGCACATAGGCACTTAATAAATATTTATTGCTTCACAGAGGAGAAAGGATGGCATTTGAAAAAGTTAGCAGGAGTTTACTAGAAGCAAAGTGGGATTCTAGTATAGAAGAAAGGGAACTTGCAGAGATATGCAGGAATAAACACTTATGGTCTAATGAGAAAATGAGTTTAGAATAAATTATCTGGAGAGTTAGGGAAAGACAAGAATAAAACATTCATCTGGGTCAGAGTATAAAGGGCTGGGTCTCCCATGCTAAAGCAATAGCACTTTATCTTTAAGGCCAGAACTTAACGAACTTCAATTCTTATAGGTGCTATTAAAGAGTGAAGTGTACAAAGTATTTCTGGATTATACTCTGAGAACAAATAGCCACAATAAACACCATAATGAACAGCATCTGACTGGGAGGACAAAAGAGTCATGGAAAGTGTGGTAACCCAGGAAGCATGTGCTCTGTTTATAGGCAGCAGGGTTTTCAGCTTCTACCTATTCTTTCCATGTGGGAATAAGGACACAGTGTTGTCAGATATTATATTGTTTTTCCAAAAGAATCCACAAACTTAAAATTTTATGTAAAAAGAACTGGCATGTAAATTTGGACAACGATTTCATTTTTTAAAAAGAGTGTGCATACCAATACCGAGAGGATCTAATAAAATGTATCTGTAAACTGCATATAACTTGAGGAACACAGGTTTATGACCCCTTTTAATAAATTGGAAGAATAAATATCTATGAAAAAACTTCACTAATATTCTCTATCTGGGGTATCTAGGTCTGGCCACCAATCAAAGGATTAGAATGCAATGACATGTGATTAATAACAAAATTGTAATATAATGTGAATGGCATTCTACCTTTGAGGATTCAGAAGGCATTTTAGGGTCTTGTGAGGCTCTAGAGTTATAATGATGATAACCAGTTTTGGCTGCATTATAGAACAGAAGTGCTCCTGCTCTCAGTATAAAATGTGAATTAATAGAAGGTGATAACATTAATTTTTTATTAACTAATTCAAAAATATATTTACTGAGTGCATGCTGAATGCCAAGCACAGGAGAGCACTGACAAACACAGCAAAAATCTCTCCTCTCCAAGGACCTTTCATGTGATAACGTTTTTTTAAATTGATGGAGTCATCATTTCTATATACTTCACCACACAGCCACATGCTTTAAAACAGCATTGGTCCCTTCAAGTGACCCTGTTTAGAAGGATAATTATGTTCTGCTGGCCTTTCACTAGCTTTCTCTAATGGTGTTCTTGTTTCCTGTGCTCAATTCATTAGCCTCTGTTGATTAGAATTCCAGAAATATCCTTGAATATACTATAACTTCAATTTTATAAATAAAATGATTGGTTGCATTTTTACTTATTTTTCATTCATTTGACACATATTTATTGACTATCTACTATATGTCAGGACTTAGGTACACGGAATCCTAGAAATATCACAGTCAACAAAGTAGACGTGGTCCCCACAAGGCTTTTCATTTAATATGAGAAACAGAAGTTCAATGAATAATTATGTAGTTAGATATTTTGTTACAATTTTGTTTATTTTTAAGTGCAGGAAGTATTTTATTTGTTACTTCAGGTTTCTAGGGAATGGGTGGTATTTGGTTACGTAAGTTCTTCAGTGGTGATTTGTGAGATTTTGGTGCAACCATGACTCAAGCAGTATACACTGAACCCAATTTATAGTCTTTTATCCCTCACTCCTCTCCCACCCTTTCCCCTCCGAGTTCCCAAAGTCCGTTGTAATTTCTGAATAGCTTTTGTGAGGTGGACTGTAACTACATGTGACTGTTGGAATTGTTTGGCTTTGACAAACTATTAATGCCAAATTAACTTTACTTATAAAACCTTTGAATTAAAAAGGAAGTAATATATATTTTACAGATTTGTTTAATAGGTCTAAAATGGGTTGGAAACAGAGATTATAGGAAATAATTATTACCGGAGGCATAGTAGGACAAAATCGTGAACGTGGGACAGGAATAATGGATATATTTCTTCATCTGTTTATAGAAACTTCAGGTTTAAAGACATTTCCTTCAAATGAGTTAAAGGGGGAAATTCTGTAGAGTTACTTCAACTTACTTAAATGGTTTGTTCAGTCTTGAGAGGAGAAATATGAATGAAAAGTAATACTCATAGCTCTCTATATTAATAATCAAGAAAGGTCACAGACATGAGATGCCATGGTGGGTAGGTAAACTGAATTCTGAGACATTTTGAACAGCTTGGATCAGCAGTTGTATAAATGGGTAAACATCTCCCTCAAGTTCTCTGTAGTATCTGACAAAAAGACACAGGAGTTAGGTCAGAGGGCCTTCCCTGGAGCTAGTGTCGAGCAAGAGATAAGGAAAGGAGCAAGACAAAAGAAAGTAATAGAACACATTCCAAAATGTCGTGTGGAAACGGGAAGCACCAGGCCCTTGCCTCGCTTCTTCCCACTCCTTCCCGGAAGCAATTATTCTCAATGCTTAGCTATTTTTGCTGACATTACTGCCAATATTTATTAACGGTAAACTCACTTCCACTTACTGATTTATTAGTTTTGGGCAATAGCTAATATTTTTTATTTTGGCAGGTGAGAAACTTGGTTTCTTTTCCAACTTCTCCCATCCTGTATAGATATTTGGTTAAATTAGTAGCTGGTGTTTATATGATGGATTGCTCAGTTTATTATTGAGCCAATTGGTTTATGTGATCTGTTTTCTTTTCCTGAGAGTTAATATTTGAATTTTTCATTTGTATATGTTTCAGTGTTCTCTGGTATTAATCTATTTCCCAAATACTCAAAAAATTTGATAGAACCAAATATACACTTTTCAGTGGCGTTTTTTTTCTTGACAGTCCCTCTAGAGCCTGATAACTTCCTGCCTCAATCTTGGTAGCCAGTCTCTTTGTCTCTTGATCTGCTGCTCAGGTAGTACCTTAGTATTTCTGCTTATTGTTTCCTGGGTCTTTTGTCTTTTATTCTCTTAGATTTTTAATCCTTGTTTGCTGGAGCACATCCTCCTGTAACTTCCAAAAAAGTGATACAGTTAATGGAAAGTTTTGGTTTGAAGTATATGGAATAAGCTCTTCATTCATTAATTCAGCAAATATTTTTTGAGCACTAGCACTGTACCTGATATTCAATCATTTCTCAGAAAAATTGATCTTATTAAGACACAAAGCAGATCATGCTACTGCTTTGCTTAAAACCATTCAGATGCTTCCTTTTCGTCCTTAGAATAAATTCCAAGCTGGTTCTCAATGTCCTGTATGACTTGTCTCCACTTCCCTGGCCACTCCTCTCTCTTGCCTCCCATGCTGAAGTCACTCTGGATAACTTTTAGTTCCAGGAGCATATCTGGCTCTTCAGTACAACAGGGTGTTTTCCATTGCCTGAATGGCTCTTTTCCTGGATCTTTACATGACTGGCTCCTATCATATAAGGTTGTGCTTAAATGTTAGCTTCTAACAAAGGCCTTCTCTGAATACCCTTTCTAAAAAGTCTCTTCTTTTAATCCTTTTCACAGCATCTTATTTCCTTTGAGTAATAAATATTTTCATAAATATATTGATTTAGTTACTTTCTTATCGCCTATCTCCTCTGTTAGAATGTAATCTTGATGAGAGCAGGGACTTCTTTGATTTATTCTTTATTGTGTTCTTGGAGACTAGTTCAGTGTGGGGAACAAAATAGCCTCCAAATAAATATTTGTTGATGCATAAATGGCTGTAATCAACTGAAAAGTTTAACTGAAATGATTGGCCAATAAGACTCTACTGCTTAGGGTAAGGTCTTTAGAAAAATGAATATTTCTTCTGTATGCCTGGTTCTTGTGTCTTACTTTGATCTCTTCCCTCATAACTGGGTCTCATGGACTCCAGCTGCACTGACCTTGCTGTTTTCTTCAGTAAGCCGTGTGTTCTGCCTGGGGTCTGCAACACAGTATATTCTCTGATGTGCCTGACTGATTTCCCTTTAATCTCAGATCATCTAATCAGCTTTCAAGTTTCTATTCTTCTGTGGAATCTGCCTTGACTTTCTAAGGGTGAGTCAAGTAGTTGTTTCCTCGGTTCCCATATTCTCTGTATTACCTTTAACAGTACTTAATACATCATCATAATTGTCTCTTTACTTATCTGTTGTTCACCAGAGAAATAAACTCCTAGAAAGAGAGACTGAGCTTTGTTCACTCTTTGATCAGTACATACAATGGGTGCCTCAAAATAGCCACTCAATATTTGTGAATCTTGATAAAGAATATGCTATAGAAAAAATATTTCAAGAAAAATATTTTAGAGATGTAATGGGTAAACAGCAATCTGAAGAAATAACTTTTTTATTTTTATGGGGTGGTCTTCAGGTAGTAAGGGCATAGCCTGAAGAAAATGACAATAATAATGTTGTGTCAGCATATAAGAAATGATGGTATGTGTAAATGCCCAAGCCACTTCAGAAAGTACTCTTCTACCAGGAATGAGATTTCTGATCTTAATGCAGGAAGAGAGGTCATCTCTCAGATGAGATGCTTATGTTGATGAACACAAATGTACCCATGTACACAGTGGTAACAACAGTGGGAAATTTGATGCCGGTTACTATTATTACTCTAATATGTTCTGGAATTGCACTAGTGTGCTTTTCGTATGTTATCTCTTCTAAAACAATAACTTACTGTCATCTCTACATTAGAGATAAGATGTAGGGGAGCCATTTCTGGTTTCTACCCCTGGCAGATTTCAAAACTTTTGCTCTTCTGAAGTGAAGAATATTGAAATGCAAAAAAACACACAAAAGATCAATCTAGGGTTAGTTTTTTTTTTCAAAGAATAAGATTGATAAATTGCTAACTAGACTGATAAAAAAAGAGAAAAGTTCAAAATAAACATAATTGAAAATGAAGGGAGCATTTCTACTAACCTTATGAAAATACAAATAAATCTCTAACATACAGTGGGAAATTTAAGGAGAAACTACTATGAACACCTCTATGCACATAAACTAGAAAACCTAGAAGAAATGGATAAATTCCTGGAAACACAATTTCCCAAGATTGAACTAGGAAGACATTGAATCCCTGAACAAACCAATAATCAGTTCCAAAATTGAATCAGTAAAACAAACAAACAAAACAAAACAAAAAAAACCTAATACCTTACCAACAAAAAAGCCCAGGATCAGATGGATTCATTGCTGAGTTCTACCAGATGTATAAAGAAAAGGTGGTACCATTCCTACTGAAACTATTCCAACAAAATTGAGAATCTACTCCCTAACACATTCCACGAGGCCAGCACCATCCTGATACCAAAACTTGGCAGAGACACAACAAAAAAAGAAAACTTCATGCCAATTTCCTTGAAAAAATACATGCAAAAATTCTCAAAGAATGCTAGCAAACTGAATCCAGTAGCACATTAAAAAACTAATCCATCATGATCAAGTAGGCTTTATCACTGGGATGTAAGTTTGGTTCAACATATAAAATCATTAAATGTGATTAATCACATAAACAGAACTAAAGACAAAAACTACATGATCATTTCAGTAGATGCAGAAAAGGCTTTCAATAAAATTCTAGGTGTTGATGAAACACACTTCAAAATAAAGGGAGCCATTTATGGCAGACCCACAGCCCACATCATACTGAATGGGCAAAAGCTGAAAGCATCTTCCTTGAGAACCGTTACAAAACAAGGATGCCCTCTTTCACTACTTCTATTTAACATAGCACTGGAAATCCTAACCAGAGCAATCAGGCAAGGGAAAGAAATAAGGCATCCACATAGGAAGAGAGAAAGTCAAAATATTTCTGTGTGTAGGTGATATGATCCTCTATAGCTAGAAAACCCCAGAGTCTCTGCCCAAAATCTCATAAATCTGATAAACAACTTCAGCACAGTTTCAGGATACAAAATAAATGCACAAAACTGGTAGTGTTTCTACACACCAAAAATGTCCAATCTGAAAACCAAATCAAGAACTTAATTCCCATTCACAATAGCCACAAAACAATAAAATACATAGGAATACAGCTAACCAGGGAGGTGAAAGATCTCTACAACAGTATTTACAAAATGCTGCTTAAAGAAATCAGAGATTATGCAAACAAATTGAAAAACATTCCATGCTCATGGACAGGAAGACTCAATATTGTTAAAATGGCAATATTGCCTGAAAGAATTTACACATTCAATACTATTCCTATCAAACTACCAATGACATTCTTCACAGAGTTAGGAAAAACTATTTGAAAATTTATATGGAACCAAAAAGACTGAGTAGCCAAGGCAATCCTAAGCCAAAAAAAAAAGCTAAGCTGAAGGCATCACTTTATCCATTTTCACACTATGCTATAGAACTATAGTAACCAAAACAGCATGGTATTGGTACAGAAACAGTTACATAGACCAATGGAAGAGACTAGAGAGCCCAGAAATAATGCCGCACACCTATAACCATCTGATCTTTGACAAAGGTGACAAAAACAAGCAGTGGGAAAAAGGACTCCATATTCAATAAATGGTCCTGGGATAACTAGCTGGCCATATGCAGAAGATTGAAATTGGACCACTTCCTTACACCATATAAAAAAATCAACTCAAGGTTGTTAAAGACTTAAATATAAAACCTAAAGCTATAAAAACTCTGAAAGATGACCCAGGAAATACCATTCTGGACATAGGCCCTAGCAAATACGTCATGACAGAGACGCCTAAAACAGTTGTAACAAAAGCAAAAATTGACAAATGGGATCTAATTAAACTAAGGAGCTTCTGCACAGCAGAAGAAACCATCAACAGAGTAAACAGACAACAGAATGGGAGAAAGTATTTGAAAATCACACATTTAACAAAGTTCTAATATCTGGAATCTACAAGGAACTTAAACAATTAAGCCAAAAACAGCCCCATTAAAAAGTGGGCAAATGAAGAGATACTATTCAATGGGGATATACACGCAGCCAACAAGCATATGAAAAAATGTTCAACATCACTAATCGTTAGAGAAATGCAAATTGAAACCACAATGAGATACCATCTCACTTGAGTCAGAATGGCTGTTATTAAAAAGTAAAAGAACAGATACTGGTGAGATTTTGGAGAAAAGGGAATGTTCATACACTACTAGTGGGAATGTAAATTAGTTCAGTCATTGTAGAAAGAAGTTTGGCGATTTTTCAACAACTTAAAACTACCATTCAACCCATGAATCCCATTAGGTATTCACATTGAATACCCAAAGGAATATAAATCATTCTACCATAAAGACACATGCATGCATATGTTCATCACAGCACAATAGCAAAGACATAGAACCAACCTAGATGCCCATTAATACTAGACTGGATAAAGGAAATGTGGTACATATACATGATGGAATACTAAATAGCCAAAAAAGGAACAAGATTATGTTCTTTGCAATAGTTTTTTCTAATGACCTGGAAGTAGACTGGATAAAGAAAATATATATAAACATCATGGAATACCACATAGCCATAAAAGGAGCAATATTATGTCCTTTGCAATAGTTTTTTCTAATGACCTTTATCCTAAGCAAACTAACACAGAAACAGAAAACCAAATAAGCATAGTATCCAATAGGTAGCTTTTCAATCCTCATCCTCCCACCCTCTACATGTTTTTACTTATGAGTGGGAGCTAATAATTGAGTATACATGAAGGGAACAAGAGACACTGGGTCTTGAGGGCAGAGGGTGGGAAGATGAGAATTGAAATGCTACCTATTGGGTACTATGCTTATTACATGGGTGATGAAATCCGTACAACAAATCCCTGTGACACACATTTTAACTGTATAAGAACCTGAACATGTACCCCTCAACCTAAAATTAAAGATAAATAATTAAAGACTGTCACCTTTTCTTTGCACTTTTAAAAATTAATTCTGGTGATGGCAACAATGTGGATTGGTTCCTGAACTCTGTTCTATGTCAATGATCGATTTGTTTATCCTTGTATTAATACTATACGTTCTTAGAGTTTTATATAAGCCTTGCTATTTTGAGATTTAAATTCAATTGTCTTCTCATTTTCCTCCCCATTTCTTCCCCTCTGTCTTCCTTTTTCTTCCCCTTTTCTTCATAGTCTTTTTGCCTTCATATTCCCCTTTCAAGATTATCTTGGCTCCTGCTGACTCATTGTATTTCTACATAAATTTTGTAATTTCATCAATTTTCATCAAAATTTCTGGAAATTTTATTGGAATTATAGAATCTGTAAAACAATTTGGAAATAACTGACTTCTTTATAAAACCAAGTCTCTAGGTCTATGGATATGGGATATTCCTCTGTTCAAGTAGGTCTTAATTTTTCTTATGTATGCCTTTAATGTTTTATGGTTTTCTGAATGTATGTTTTGTACAATTTTCTTCTGTTTATTCCTAGATAGTTTCATGTTTTGATGCCATTGTAAACAGTTTGTAACATTTAATTTAAAAAATTAAAATTAAATATATTTTTAATATTTACTTTAACTACAATAAAGTAGGAGAGTATTTGTCTGTTTTGGTTCACTCATGTATTCCATTACATAAAATAGCGCCCTATATTTAGTAAGCACTCAATGCATATTTGTTGAAGAAATAATGAATTGTTGAATAGCCAATACATCAATGAATAGTGCATTTACTATTTAGGAGCACATATTGTGGAGCCAAACTAACTGGATTCAAATCTTGCTGTTATCCTTAATTAACTGAGTATGCAAACACACACACACAAATTTATATTTTATATAAATTTGTATAAATATGTAGATATGCATTTATTTATGTACATTTATAGATATTTATAATAGTATCTGACACATCTCAAGCACCTGGCAACAATCTTTTGAGATAAATACTATCTTTGTTGATATTTTATAATGAGTAGATTGAAATACAGTGGTGAACTGATAAGAGGCACACAGTAAATGGCAGCGCTGGGAAACAAATTCAGTTTCATTTGAAGATAAATTTAATACTCATACTTTTCTTTGTGCTTTATAATACTTTTGAAATTTTATTTTCTTATTTCTCTTATGTTTGCTTTAAATCTTATTACATTGACCAGAAATTTCAGCTCTAATGATAGTGGTAATGAGGCCTCCCTGATTACTATAAGAAGTTTGGGTCATTCACGCAAAACCCGCAAATGTTCATTGTTAATTGCTATGTTGATTTGAAGTATCCATTCTTCATAAGGTTTCAGGCCTATCTTCTTCTTCTAGTTTTGATTAGATCTACAAAGTTTAATTTTATCAACTATCTGTATATATTTAAATGATCTTGGAAGGATAAACAAGGTAGTCATTGTGAATACCTGCTTAATCTTAAGAAAACTGCTCATAATTGTAGGTGCCATAATATAGTGATGATCTCAGGTGTGCCTATTGCTATAATATCAGGGATACTTTGATATAAACTTCATTTGTAACTTTATGCAGTAATTCCCAAATGCTATTTGCATGTCCATTTTTGTTGATAGTACACTGAGGTGCAATGGATTCTGTATAGTCATTGATTCTATTAATCTTACTCAATTGAATGATTATTTCTGAAGGTTATCTGTAGATGTTCTGAATTTTCTATTTAAACTATCTGCAAACAATGACAGTTTTATTTTTCCTTTCTAATTCTTTGTATTTCTCATTCCTTTCTCTTGCTTTTCTGTATTGACTAGGACAGTGGTTCCCAAACTTTTTGGCAACAGGGATGGGCTTTATGGAAGACAGTTTTTCCACTGATTGGTGATGGGTGGATGGTTTTGGGATGATTCACGTGCATTACATTTTTTGTACACTATATTTCTATCATTATTACATTGTATATGTGATGAAATATCTATGCAACTCATCATAATGTAGAATCAGTGGGAGCTCTGAGCTTGTTTTCCTCCAACTAGCTAGTCCCATCAGGGGTGATGGGAGACAGTGACACTGGATGTCTGTTGCTTATGTCCAGTCTACTCCATAGTCTCATTTTGGTTGCTGTTACTGCAGAGTTCCCTGCTTCACAAAGACAGGAGGTTGGAAATGGAAGCAGACTTTTCAGTGCTTTTTTGACAGTCTCACAATATTCCGCTTTGACTTTCATCCACAATGTATGGAGATTTGAAGTTGCCTCAAACATACTTTTAAGGTTATCATCACTTATGATCTCAAGCAGCTGATCTTCTTCTAGCACAGACAAAGTAGATTCACCTGGCTTATTCACAAATGGATTGTGGATCCATTCCTGCCCAGTTCAGGCGTCTTTTGTGTTGGCATGTGATGCTTAAGCCCTTTTGAAAACGGAGACAGGTGATCATGCACCACCTAGGGGAAAGAAGGCCCTGGGTCCGTCTCTTTCAAAATCTTTGCTAATGTTTGAAACATGTCAGAAATCCCAGTAATCACTTGTTGCTCCCATAATCCCAGTTTGGCTTTGAATGCAGCCACTTTATCTGCTGACTTGAGCACAGTTGTCATTCTCCCCTGACACCGTTGTCATTCTCCCCTACATACATTGAGTTTCTTGAGCAGGTTGAATATGTCACACAAGTACATGAATTTTGTGGCTCATTCTGTGTCACTAAAATCTGCTGCTGGTGGTGACCCTTTTTCTAAAAGAAATCTCATGAGTGGCTCTTTTAACTAAAAAATCTATGGCCAGTGATTTACCTTTAGAAAGCCATCTCACTTCTGTATATAAGAGAAAATGTGTGCTCTGCATCCATCTCCTCACAGAGCTGAGCAAACGGACGTGAGTTAAGGGCATGTACTTAATGTGGCCGATAATCTAATCACATCCTGCAAAATGTTAAGTTCAGGTGACATTTTTTGGCTAGCCAGCATTTCTCTATAGATGACACAGTGTGTAGAGTCACATTCATAAGCCATCTCTTTGACCCAAGTAGTGAAACCAAAAAGCCCTCCAGTTATGGCAGCCTCTCTGCATACGCATATACACACACAAAATGACCAATTCCGTTTTCCTGATATGTAAATATTCAAAGGCTTGAATAGTTCCGCAGCTGTGGCATTGGTTGGCAACAAAAGTACACATAACGTGTCCTCATGCACATCCTCCTGAAAAATATATTGCACAAAAACAAGCATTGTTGCCTTGTCAACATCAGTAGGCTCAACAACCTGGATTGCATACGATGGTGACTCATGAATCCTGTCTACCAATGGTGCCTCACTATCCTCTGCTGCTTCGTCAGTTCATCTAGTTATGACAATAGCCAAAAGAGGAAGACATGTCACCTTGTGAAGGGCATCGTTTCGTAGAGGTTCATGACAAATGTTCTTAACAGCAGGCAGGATCAGTTCTTCACTAATACTAAAGGGCTTCTTAGCTTTAGCAATGTGATTAGCCACTAAGAATGATGTTCTTAGTGAAGGCACATCTGATGAAGTGCTGGTCTTCAATAATTGCTTCTGTTCACTATTTTTTTTTTTTAAATTCCAAAGGCTTGTCTTTTAATGCAGGGTGCCTGGCCTCCATGTGGCAAAGCAATTTTGAAGGTTTCATGGTTTTGTTGGCTAGTCAGTCACCACATGTTAGATGAAGTGAGCTTGGAGATTGTGACCATCTGTTGCAATGAACACGTAATTAAAGTAGGACTCTTAGTATTTTCTAATAAATGCAGCTGTTTTTGGATTGGCAGTCTTAGAGTCATCTACTGGCTCATCTTCTTTGGGTCTTTCCCCCTTTTCAAAGAAGCTCTCCAGGATATTTTTTACTCATTTTGGCTAAGGTTAGCTTTTGGGCTTACCAAAACTGTGACTGAGACAAGTGCGCAGTAGGAAAGAGGTGCAAATGGAAGTAGTAAATAAAATAATGGGCGGACCACATGGAGACTAAGATAAATGTTGGATTCTGACTTAGGCCTGCCAACACACGCAGCTGTACAATTGAAATACATCAACTCGCTTGCCAATATAAAGCCTGCCACCAGATACAGTTTGTCACTTGCTACTCACTGATAGGGTTTTTATGAGTCTGCAAGTACTTGATTTATTATGGTCACTGTGCAATCAAACCTCTCTGCTCATGTCCTTCTGTATTTGCAGCCACTCCCCGCTGCTAGTATCACCACTTCAGCTCCACCTCAGATCATCAGGCATTAGATTCTCATAAAGAATGCACAACCTGGATCCCTTACATGAGCAGTACACAATAGGGTGTGTGCTCCTATGAGAATCTAATGCTGCCACTGATCTGATAGGAGTCAGAGCTCAGGTAGTAATGTGAATGATGGGGAATAGCTATAAATGCAGATGAAACTTGCCTTGCTCACTGGCTGCTCGCCTCTTGTGTGGCCTTGTTCTGGTAGCAGCCACTGGGGTTCATCACCCAGGGGTTGGGAACTCCTGAACTAGGATGTCCAGAACAGTGTTAAATAGAAGTGGTAACAGATTTTTTCTCAGTCACAAGGGGTAGTGTTCAATTGAATATAAACTTTGCTTTATATTTTACAACTATCTTTGTTTGCTGAAATGTATCATAAATGAGAAATTTCATCAGTGTTACTTTCAGCATCTGTAACAGTATTTTTTCTCTCAATATTATTAATGTAGTGAATTGTGCTAATTGTTTTTAAATGATTAAATCAAACCATACTTGTTTGTAACATTATTTTTATATATATCATTGTATTTAGAATACTAAACTTTTGTTAAGAGATTATATCTCCATGAAGGATATTGATCTTTCTTTTTTCCTTTCAAGGAGTAATGCTAGAAAAGAAAAAGAATAAAGGGAAAGATAGGGAAAGCAGCTGAAGCATGCTTTATAAACAAACAGAAGGAGATGCTCAGGAGAGTATTAACTGCCTATCATCCAGGCAAGGAAAAGTCCATTCCTCAGTTTAGTTGTACTTAGTCCATCACTGATCCTTTTGTGCCTTCTGGCCAAATGGAAATATGAGGCTGGACAAAAAAGAAAATACTTCTCCTTTTAAAAAATTCTCTTTTCTGTCTGTGATGTTTAGGGGTGTTGTAACAACTCTGTTACAAATTGAGGTCACATCCAAACCACATAATTAAGTTGTTTTCTTCTCTCATCCTTAAATAGCTATGTTGAGAGGAAATTTAAATTTTTACATATTTAAATTTAATTTGCATATACTTAAAGGGTAACATTGTATATATAACACCCTTACCTAAATTTCTGAGACATTCATTAGCATTTTCAATAACTTATTCTTGGAAAGTCTTGTTTTGCCAAAAGTTGGAATTTATTTCAAAAGGTTTCAGTGTAGTTTAGAATTTTTACCTACAAGAGTTGAGTATGGTATAAATATGGTAAACATGCCACTTCCCATTCCTACACAGAGCTGTAGTGATGTTGTGCCAATCAAGTTGGCAGGTGCAACTCTTGAGACATGTCGTATATTATGTCTACTTTGTGGATGAGCATGTAGCCAAACAGGTTTAAGTTAACACCATATAGAGTCACCCCTTTTCGTCTGCTGCAAAGAAGAGTTAAGAAGCAAAGCTGAGAACCAGGAGCCTCTGTGTGAGGGGTTGCCAAATCTTGTCTTTTATGTATAATTTTAAAGATTCTAAACTCTTTTATTAAACAGTCATTACATTTTTTAGAATTTAAAATTGCCCTCCTTATTTTACTAATTCTAGCCTTCAATAATAGGATGAAAATAATGTAGAAAACTGTAATGACCTAAGCAAAAAATTTAAAAAATCTTTTCGTTTTTTAAATTACTTTTAAAAAAAGCATTGAATAATGCTATTTTTTGCGTCCACAACGGCACAGAAAATTGAAGTAGTGGGCTATATTTTTACCTAAGCAAGGTTCTTTTTTCCTTCCCAGAGAGGACTTCATTGATCCAAATACAGTAAACATACAACAATAAAGTTCTTATTGATTTATTTCATTTTCTTAGGGAAGTAAACAATCTGAAACTCTGCTACCTTGACTGTAAGTTGTGATCAAAAGTTCTCACAATTTTTAACACCAGTGACCACAAATTAGGAAACGAGCAGCCTGTTAGGCTGACTGGGTCTCTGACAGACACTGGCAGCCTCACAGAATAGCTGACCTCCTGGGCAGTACCTTTACCTACTTGTTCTCCTGCTGTACTCCCATCCCCCTCAACACACCATGATAAACATTTGATGTTGAAAGTATATCGAGGTTTGCACAATATGTGCTGTTGTTTTGAGCAATTGTATCTTCAGTGGGCTTCATTGGCATTGTACCTTTTATTTATAAAAAAGATTATTTCATGATGCCATATGGAAACCTACTTCAATACTTATAACAGCTCCCTTAAGAGATTTTTGACCCAGGTTGCTTCCAATTCTTTGCTACTGCAAATAATACCACAGTGAACATCCTGGTACCTGAGGTCTTAAGGAGCTGTGTGATAATTTCTTTAGCATATATGCACTCAGAACTGAAATTGGTTGGTTAAAGTATGCTTAATATGATTAAGTGGTGCCAGTTTGTTCTCTAGAAGGGCCATACTCCACACTGCTATGAGGCACTCATAAAGGGTCCCGTATCCCACATCTTTGGCTAAATTTGACTTTATCAAGCCAATATGATCATGCCAGCACAATAGGTGTAAAACGTTCTTTCACTGTTGCATTTCTCTGATGTATTTGCATTTCTCTGATTAATAATAATTTTGAGCATATCTTTACATGCCTATTAATTTTCTGTCCTCTATATACTGTATGTTTATTTTCTTTGCACGTTTTTCTTAAGTTCTTAGTAAATTTACAGAAATTCCTCATAAAATTGTGATATTAATCTCTCATCCGATATCACCAATATTTTCTCCCATTCCAGTAACATTATTAACATGGTGACCAACAGACAGAATATGTCGTTTGAATAAATTATGGTAAAATATACAGGAAAATGTGGCCATCTTAACCATTTTTGTATGTACAGTTCAGTAATGTCAAGCACATTCACATTGTTGTGCACCAATTTCCAGAACTTCTTTCATCTTTCAAAACTGAAACAACAACTCTCTCATCTCTTCTCCCTCTAGCTCCTGGCAACCACTGTTTTACTTTCTATGTCTTTGAACTTGGTACGTCATATAAGCAAAATCACATAGTATATGCATTTTTTTTTTTGCTGGTCACAGAAAGCTTTAATTTTGATATAATCAAATCAGTGCATTTGGCCTTAGTGATTGTATATTTGAAATTTTAAGAGGCCATTTCTCTTAGGTCACAAAGATTCTCTTCCATTTGTTCTGAAACAATAAAAGCTATATCTATGACAATTTTAAAAAGATACCTCATAGTTTTACATTATTCATTTAGATCTTTATTTCATCTACAGTCTACCTTCGAATGTTGTATATGGTTTTACTCAGGCATCCAATTTTATTTTCTCTAAATAGTGAGCTGGTTTTCCCAACATAATCTATTGAACAATCATTTATTTTAGTATTATTTGTAGTCCTACCTATATTACTTCCATATCCATTGTCTTATCTATAACATATTTGTTCCATTGGTCTGTTCATCTGTTCCTGCACCAAAACTATATTGCTTTATTTAAAAAAAATGACTATTCATGCACTTTTATTGTTCCAAATAAATTTCATAGTAAGTTTATCAAGTTCCTCAACACATTTAATTAGAATTTTGCTTAGATTTGCTTTAAATATGTAAGCGAGCTTCAGTCATTCTGTTCAAGTGTGTGAGATGTCTATTCATTAATTCAGCAAATCTTCTATATCCTTTGCTAGCATTTTAACATTTTCTCCATATTGCCATAGTCCATTTAGGCCGCTTTAACAAAATACCAAAAACTGGGTAGCTTATAAATCATAGAAATTTATTTCTCACAGTTTTGTAGACATAGAAGTTGAAGATCAAGATGCTGGCAGACTGAACATTTGTGGAGCTCCTCCTCTCTGGTTTAAAGATGGTGCCTTTTTGCTGTAACCTCACCTGACGGCAGGAGCTAGGGATCTCTCTGGGACTTCTTTCATAATGGCACCAATCCTACTGTAAGGGCTATGTCCTCATGACCTAATCACCTCCCAAATGTCCCACCTAATACCTTTAGGGTTAGGATTTTAACACATGCGTTTTGGAGGGATGCAAACATTCAGATCACAGCAGAGATTTTTAAAAAGAAATTCTTCTTAAAATTCCTAAATATATATATGGATATTATATATTATGTATATACATAAAATAAGAAAATGTCTCATGCAGTTATGGAGTCTGACAAATCCCAGAATCAGTCAGCAAGCTGAAGACCTGGAAGAGCTGAAGGCTGGCAGGTTTGAGACCCAGGAAAAGTTGATATTTCTGAGTCCAAAGGCAGGGGATAAAGTCAGTGTCCCAGTTCAACACAGTCAAGTAGGAGGAATTCTCCCTTACGTGTGGAAGTGTCAGCCCTTTTCTTGGGCTCAGTCCTTCAACGGATTGGATCAGACTCATCCAAATTAGGGAAGGCAACCTGCTTTACTCAGTCTACTGAATTAAGTGTTAATGTCATCAAAAAGATCCTCATAGAATTACAAATAATATTTGACCAAATATCTGGGTACTTCATGATCCAGTCAAGTTGACAATAAAATTAACCACCTTGGTCCTTCACTTCTTCTTGCATCATCTATGGAGTATTCACCTGCATGCCATCCTTGTTTGAGGCTCTAGCTTTCAAGCACCATTTAAGCTTAAGACCTCCATACAGTATTTAATATGTAAAGTAAGGCTTTGATTACATGGATGCTAATACTGTGCTCTGCAAGAGATACTTATGATTGTTGTAATTACCATCTGAGTCACTGAGCAATAATAAAATAATGTTGTATATGCATATATATATATTTTTTTCCTACTTTTCTTTCAACATCCTTTTAGCTATAGAATTGTTGTATATGAAATAAAATTATTGCATTTTCTAGGCATAAACCCATGGACACTCTTTTTTAAAGGAAAGAGTAACTAACACCCAAGAACGTTTCCAATTACTGCAATTACCCATTTTCCAAGGCAAAAACCATTGAAGAAGTCATTATAATGTGAGGAGAGGAAGAAAACATATCAAATTCTTTGCTCTAATTTGTCATGCTGATCTTAGCTAAATTTATCCTAAGAATAGCTGCAAAATGCTGGTTGCTAATAAGACTCATCATTAACATTAGTGGTTAGAATAGTCACATTTGCTTTTATTTACTGAATGAAAGAAAAACTGTTAACATTTTGAGTAACACAACTTGGTCTAAAAATTAAAAGCATTGTACTATTTAACATGTTTGCAATAGAAAAGTTTGTTTTTCCTGATAGTACTCTATATACATTGTTCTTTTACCTTCATAGGAATTTTAAAAAGAAACATAATTTTCTAATCTTGTAGTGCCCCATTACATTAAGACTGCTAGCAAATGATAGTTACCATATGGTGAAAATACTGCAATACATGCAAAAAGAATTAAATTTTGTTTTTGCATACACTTGACCTTTTAAGCTGCCTATCAATTGGAGAGATTTTTAGCTCTTGGCAATACTGACAGCCCTTTTTGTAGCTGACTACTGGGAGATGTAGCAATCATTGACACCAGTTAACCTCTGACATTTCCTTTATATCATGCAGTGTTATTGTCCGTTGATTGAAGGCAATTTATTTCCACTTCCAGACTCTTGTTTTACCCAATCATGCTTATACAGTAGTATTTAGAATGAAAAGAAGGAAGCTGTGCTACGCTCTGCTAAAGTTTAGATTTGCCTTGAAAATTTCTGAAGATGGCCTGTGCAAATTGATGTTTGCTATGCCACTGAAGAGTTTACTCAAAGATGAAATAGTAGGAGCACCTTTAGTGTCAATCAGAGGGTGAGAGCCAGTTGCCACTTTCTTTTGCTCTGGCGGCTCTGAGGTGTAGTAGATTTTTTCTTAGTCGAAGTTTATAAGAATGGCTAATGAATCTCTGAAATTATATTTTATTCTGTAAATGATCAGAAGCTCATTGAAATAATATCAGGCCCAAGTTGAGTTCTTTACAGATAAGAGAAAAGGAAATAAATCTTTAAAGTGGTGAAAACCCACCTAGGTCAGTCTTGTTGAAAGCCAATTTAAATCTAACCTAGATTTGATTAAAAGTACAAGCAAGTAGTGTGACTCCTAAAAAAAAATAACATTAGTATAAACCTACTATCATTTGATTTATTACTAGTTGTCTGTTATGCAGATGCTAATTATTAAATGTTGTCAAGAATTTTTTGTTTCTATATGAGCAGTTTTTGAAGGTGAATGATAAAAAGGGGTAGTAGGAAACACACGGGTTCTTGAGTCAAATCTGGGTTAAAGTATTGACCATGTAATTTACCTTCAGTGTGAACTGGGGTATATGATTTAATTTATATGAGTAAGTTTCTACACCCATAGAAAGGGTTTTAAAATACATAGCTTACAGGATTGCTGTCAAGATAATTTATGCAAAATAGCTGGCACAAAGTGCATGCCCAATTTTTAGTAGCCATTCTTAGATTTATCATTTGAAGTTGGCCAGACTCTATGTGTCTTGGGGGCTCTGCAGAGCTGAGTGAGAGGCAGAATGATCTCCCTATTGCATTTTTGTCATGGATGCCAATTTTGTAATTACTTGTATTCTTCCTGGTCAGGGTCATTTCTCTACTTAGATAAAGGATATCCACACTTGCAGACAGTCATCTGGACTAAAGCATCATAAACCAAGTTCACAGGCATTATTGTAGCAAGCGTAAAATTGCTTAGTGTTTGGTTTATACCCTCAAAAAAGATTTGAATATTTTTAGCTGCTATCTTTGTAAATGATCTCTTTGTATATTAGTCATTATGAAGCTCTACTTTTTCATTTAATAATTTATGTTTATTCTTTATCAAATGGCTCTTACCAACAAAAGCATATAAAGAATGATCATGAAACATACACTTATGTAGCTGCCATGGAGCTTAAAAAACATAAAACAGTAACAATGTATCTGAAGTTTCCTGTATTATCATTCTTCAGTCTCTCATTCTTCAAGCTTACCTCGGTTCTAATTTTGGGGTAAATGATTATTGTGTCTTTTAAAATCAGTTTTACTATATACTGACATACCATAAACAACATGCTGCTTACTTTTGTAAGTTTATACAAGGTTTTAAAGAGTAATCATAAATACGCAATGACTTGTAGCACTTTTTTTTTTTATTTTTTAAAATCATTAGCTGGGCATGGTGGCTTGCACCTGCAATCCTCTCGATGTGGGAGGCTGAGCTGGAGGATTGCCGGAGGCCAGGAGTTGACGACGAGCCTAGGCAACATAGCACCTATCACTAAAAAATTAAAAATAAATAAAATCATCGAAATAGTTGAGATAATCTTTTAATGTCTTAATTTGGTGAATTACATTAAATGATTTTCCAATGTTAATCCAAACTTGCAGATACTTATATAAAAGCAATTGATGTATGATAATTCACATCTTATATGTGAATTACTGGGTTTGATTTGCTCATATTTGTTTAGAATTTTTATTTCAATATTAATGGCTTGTATTGATTCACATTTTCTTTCTTCCAGACGTCTTGTCTGTTTTCAAAGTCAAGGATGTATATTAGCCTCTTCAAAGGAGACAGAGAGTGCTTCCACTTTTCTCTTCTCTGGAATTGTTTGTATAAATTGGAATTTTTTTTTCATTGAGCTTTGATTGTGTTCCCCTGCAAAGCCTTGTTTTATTTATGGAAGATATTTAATCACTGCTTCAAGTGCTGTAAGAAATATAGACCTTTTCAGGTGGAACTAATTTTTTTAAAGATATTTTCAAGGAATTTGTCTATTTTATCTAAGCTTTCAAATTTACTGTCACAAAGTTGTTAATAACAGTTTCCTAGATTTAACCTGCTTAATCTATAGTTCTAGTTACTTACTTCTAATTCTACTTATTTAAAATTGTGTTTATCTTTTACCATAGTTAAACCAGTTTATGACTTTCTTGAGGCTGTATTTTTTTGTTTTCTGCTTTTATTAATGTTGGCCTTTATCATTTTAATTGTATTCCTTTGTCTATTTGGGCTAAATCTGTATTCTTTTTCTAATTTTTAAAATTTGATATTTAGTTCATTAATTTACAGTATTTCTTGTTTTCCATTTTAAGAACCAAGTGTATAAATTTTCCTTTACATGTCATTCTTCAAACTTATATATGCAATATTTTTTTGCTTATAAGTGTTTTCTAATATCTCTATTAGTTCTTTTTTAACCAAAAAGCTATTAAGAAGTGTGATTTTTCCACCCTTAATGTCAGAATTTTTGAGATTGCATTTTTCTTGTTGGTTTTTAACTTAACTACATTGAGATCAGAAAACATGCTCTTCATATGAATAATTCTTAGAATGTTTTTGAGAATTGGTTTAGGGCACATGGAGTTTTCCTAATGTCCTATGGATGATGAAAAGTATATGATTTTTCAAGTTTTACAATGTAATATTCTGCCTTTGTCCTTTGAATTATACTTAATTTTGTAAAAAATGTGTAAAAGTTAGTTTTGCTTTTTTTTTTTTTCCTGCTTAATCTGTTACTGACTGAATGAAGTAAGTAAAATTGCTCCATTTTTATAGTGGACTTACTTTGTTTTCTTTGTAGTTTGCTCGCTTTGTGTTTAATACATTTTGAAACTGGGTTTTCACACTCACAAGTTTAGAATCGTTACATCTGTTTGAAAGATGAACTTGTACTAATACATAATGATCCTTTTAATCACTAGCAATATCCGCCTTTTAAATATATTTTGTCTAACCGTAATACAGCATTAGCAGCTTTTGTATGACTAGTGTTGGTTAGGCATTTTTTTTAAGTGTGCTTTCAATCTTTATGTGTATTTATGTTTTAGGTTGGTGGCATACAAATAACATATTTGGCTTGACAATGTCTAATTTTTTTTTCTTTGTTGTACTTTAAGTTCTGGGGTACATGTGCAGAACATGCAGGTTTGTTACATAGGTATACATGTGCCATGGTGGTTTGCTGCATCCATTCCCCTGTTATCTACATTAGATATTTCTCCTAATGCTATCCCTCCCCAATACCCCCACCCCCTACTATCCCTCCCCTAGTCCCCCAGACCCCCGACAGGCTTTGGTGTGTGATGTTCCCCTCCCTGTGTCCATGTGTTCTCATTGGTCAACACCCACTTATGAGTGAGAACATGCGGTGTTTGGTTTGCTGTTCTTGTGTCAGTTTGCTGAGAATGATGGTTTCCAGCTTCATCCATGTCCCTGTAAAGGACATGAACTCATCCTTTTTTATGACAGCATAGTATTCCATTGTGTATAGGTGCCACATTTTCTTTATCCAGTCTATCATTGATGGGCATTTGGGTTGGTTAAGTCTTTGCTATTGTAAATAGTGCCATAAAGAACATACGTGTGCATGTGTCTTTATAATAGAATGATTTATAATCCTTTGGATATATACTCAATAATGGAATTGTTGGGTCAAATGGTATTTCTGTTTCTAGATCCTTGAGAAATCACCACACTGTCTTCCACAATGGTTGTGAACTAATTTACACTCCCACCAACAGCATAAAAGTGTTCCTATTTTTCCACATCCTCTCCAGCATCTGTTGTCTATTGATTTTTTAATGATCACCATTCTAATTGGCATGAGATGGTATCTCAATGTGGTTTTTAATTGCATTTCTCTAATGACCAGTGATGATGAGCTTTTTTTCTTATGTCTGTTGGCTGCACAAATGTCTTCTTCTGAGAAGTGTCTGTTCATATCCTTTGCCCACTTTCTGATGGGGTTGTTTGCCTCAGAAATAACACCACACATCTATAACCATCTGATCTTTAACAAACCTGACAAAAACAAGCAATGGGAAAGGTTTCCTTATTTAATAAATGGTGTTGGGAAAACTCGCTAGCCGTATGCAGAAAGATGAAATTGGATCCCTACCTTAAACCTTAAACAAACATTAATTCCAGTTGGATTAAAGATTTAAACATAAGACCTAACACCATAAAAACCCGAGAAGAAAACCTTGGCAGTACCATTCAGGACACAGGCATTGGCAAGGACATCATGACTAAAACACCAAAAGCAACAGCAACAAAAGCCAAAAGAGACAAATGGGATCTAATTAAACTCCAGAGTTTCTGCACAGCAAAAGAAACAATCATTAGAGTGAACCAGCAACCAACAGAATGGGGAAAATTTTTTGCAACCTACCCATCTGACAAAGGGACAATCTCTACATTTTAACTTGAAATTTTAACCCATTTATATTGATTTGGATTACTTATTTATAATTGTTGTAATTATCAGATTATTTATTACACTCCTTTTGAGTTTTTTTCCTGAAATGTTTGTGGTTTTATTTATTTTGTTATTCTCTTCTTGCTCCACCAACACTAACTAGTGTGGATATTACTTTATTTCCAATCTTTCAATAGCTACTCTATACAGTTTAATATGCATTTTAAACAGCTCTGTCGAGATATAACTCATATATCATCCAGTGCATCCTATAAAATGTACAATGGCTTTTAGTATACTCACAGAATTATGCAACCATCAAAACAATCATGGTTACACTATTTTTATCACCCCACAGAGAAACCCTACATCCATTTTAATAGTCACTCTGCCCCTACCAGCAGTAAGGCACAACTAATATAGATTTGATTATTCTGGACATTTTAAATGAAATACAACATGGTTTCTTTCAAAACTGACTTCTTTCACTCTGTGTAATACTTACAGGGTTTATCCTTGTTGTAGCATTTATCAGTACTTTGTTGTGTCTTACAATGAAGAATGTTCCATTGTATTGTTATGCTATGTGCTGTTTTTCCATTCATCAGTTGTGCTGGACTTTCGGCTTGTTTACGTTTTAGCTATTATTAATAGTGCTGTCATGTAATAGTATTTGTGTGGACTTATGTCTTCATTTCTCATGTGTATATATCTAAGAGAATAATTGCAAATCATATGGTAATTCTTTAACTTGTTGAGAACTGCCAAACATTTTTAGGTTAGCATTTTTCTGATGACTAATGATGTTGGACTTCTTTTTACATGCTTACTGACCATTTGTATATTGTCTTTGGAACAATGTCTGTTCAGCTCCTTCACTCATTTTAAAATTGGGCTATTCATCTTTTTATTTTTGAGTCATAAGAGTTCTTCATATATTCTGAATACAAGCTCCTTGTCACATAAATGTCTGCAAACTTTTTTTTCTACTCTAGGTTTTCTTTTCACCTTGTTGATGCTGTCCTTTAATGCATAAAATTTTTGTTTTGATTGAGTTCAATTTATCTAAATTTTCTTTTCAAAGACAGAGGTGGTACCTACAATTGTAATAGTTGTTGCTTTGGGATGTGGAAATTTAGTATTTTACATAAATTTCTTTTATTGAAGACACAACAATTAATATAGGAATAACTGCAAATAAATATATCATGCTCTCTGTGTCTTAGTATTTTACAGCCTAGTTAGGTAGAAATATATTTGCAGCTAAAACATTAAATAAGATTTATACTTATTTAAGCTTTTAGTATTGGCTTCAGAGTCTTGAAAGTTACTTATTAAAGTCCTTGCTACCACCAGTCCTAATTGTTTATTTACACCTAGTTCTGGACCTCCGTGAATGTTTTTCAGAGGAATTTTACCTAATTAAAAAAATCTACTTTAGGTTTTTTACTGTAAAAGAAATGGCAGATTATATTTGCATTGCTAAGAAGTTCACAGCAGCAAGCTTTCTTTGAATTTTATGATTTGGTTAAAACAAAAGCAAAATTTGCTGATTTTATGCTCACTTTTTTTCTAGTTTCAAAATTTGCTTTTGACAGCATTCTGATGTCAAACAAGTTGCTCAGGTATACAAATAGCCAAACGATAGAGAATCGGAGAAGTGCCTAACCCGGGGAGGTAATTTTTATGTTAACTGGTCCAGGGATATTTTAGAGAGCTGAAAAAAATAGCTTCATAGAATAGTTCTGCCAAGCATGAGCATAGATATTTCCTTTCGCTACTGTGTGTGTATATGTGTGTGTCTGTGTGTGTGCCTACATGTGTGTACTTCAAATTAAATGATTTCCACAGCTAGGCTGGCCCTTGGGAAGATAATCAGCAGCTGCTAGCCCAGAGTAGGAGGAACATGAAATAGTTGGGTGCAGTTCCACCCAACAAGAGTTACTAGATATGCTAGATAGCAGGGGCATGGAGATAAAAATAAAACACATTTTTATTTCTCTAAGCTGAATTAATAGATGAGGAAAAAAGAGAAAACCCCAGCTTCACCATGTTTTGATAAGTGCTGCAGAATCTTCCTCTAGGTTTGCTAAGACAGTCTTACAAAAAATAACATAATTGTAAGAGTAACATCCTGTCACATTTGACAGGTAGTGTGTGTTACATGCAAGTCTTAGGCTCTGCCTGAATGCAAGGAGAGGAGATTATACAAGGGCGTGGCTCACTGTGGTGTGTCCACCCCAGTGGGAAATGCAGTTTTTGGTTGTTTAGGCTCTGTGATATACAAATTGGAAGAGTTGTTAACAGAGCCGATCTATTGTGCCTCCAGCCTTACATTTCAGGACAGGCTAGTGAACCTGTGTGGCTGGAGCCTAGGACCTCTAGGGAGGTTTCACTATGGATGAAGCTGGAGAGGTAGGTAGGACCCCAATTACTAATAAGGTATCTGGTTTATCACAAAGGGGTGAGGGGAGCCTGTGAAATCTTTAAGCAAGAAAACGATAATCAAATCTGACTTTTGAAAAGAAAGTGTATAGGGTTCTTAGTACTATGCAGTAAGTTAGCATGTACTTAGCAGTGTAAAACAATGCACATTTAATAGCTCACAGTTCTGTAGATCAGAAGTTTGTGTGGGCTCCTCATCCTACCATTGGAGTCTTAAGTAACAGACTGGGCAGTAAGTGTCCTTTGAGTTTCCTGTATTCGCATATCCTGATATCTGAAGGGGGTTTTAAGAAGACAATATAAATAATTGTATATGACTGAGCTCAGGCTCCATAATGAGCAATCACATACTTTCTACAAATGGTATGCAGTGTATATCTATATGAGTTCTAACTCTGCGTCACTGAGTATGTGGTGTTTACCTCTAATCTTGGTAACTGAGAGGTAGTCTTGGATCTGGGTCTGAGTTGAGTTCCCCACTGCTCCCCTGCTCTTCCTTTCAGTTGTTAGTGCTGGAAAGTCAGATTCTTGGTTCCTGGCCCTCATTCCCCTGTCATGGCCTTTACTTCTGCATTTGCTCAAAACATAGTCTTTAATCACCAAGTCTCATGGGTTCCTTTGCTGCATCCAGTGTGCTTTGCAGTCATAGCTTCCACTTCACATCTAAAAACCATTTTCCTTCTTTGTTGCACTGGATAACTTAACGGTGTTGCTTGTGGCTTTTAAACTAAAGAACATTGGCTACACCTGCAAACACGCTCCATAAAGTGAAATGAACTTCACAACTGAAACAGGAAGAGAAAAATGATTTCTACAAATATATATTGCTTTATGTATTTCTAAAAGCCCTTCTTTTTATTCTCAGTGTACTTCTTATTTCACATAGTCTCTTTTTGTGTGTGCATCTTTGTGATAACAAAGGAAACACTCCTATTTATTTATATTTTGTACACAGCCCTTCTTCAAATCTGTTGTTCCTACCAACTGTTACTTGCAGTGGCTTGCACTGTGACCTTAAATTTATTTGTGAACATACTGACTCTGGGGCTCTAACTCAAGCTAGCTTTTGTTTAAATGGTATGGCTTCTGCTGTGAACCAGGCTGTGATCCTCATCCCTCTGCTAGTCCGATTCTGAATTCCAACAGGGATTCAGAATCACTACTTTGCCTTAGTTCAGACCCTTGCTCACTTTCTGTTCTTTCTGGTGGTGATGGAGGGTATTCCTAGTGAAAGCTATGATGATTGTGCAGTGGGAGGGGCCATTTAGCATCTCAGTGGACATAATGCTATATCAGAATAGGGTCTTGGATCATGCAGACACAAAGCAATGATTACATTTCATTTGTGCTTCTATTAAAGATTTTTTTCTGGCTGTAGTAACTCAAAATATTTTACTTATATCCCATTTCATGCACATTGATTTTTTTGGTAATGGTAGAAGAAAATACATGATTACCAGAGGAATGTCGATCAAGGCATTGATGTTAATGAAGCTTCTAGAAGAAGAAAAAAGCTGAATGTATATTTTATTTTTATAAGACATAGGCTAGTAGTGCAGAACAGAAACACTTCGTATTCATTGATAACAGCAAAGGCCTTTTGTTCATGTCACATTACATTTCTAGAAAAGTATTTTAATAGGAATAATTATTTTGACTCTGATTTTCTGTAATAAAGCTATATAAAAATAATACTTCAGATTAGATATTTAAAAATATTCTTCCATAATGTATTTATGGGAATCTAGTAGAGGAAGGGCAGAACTGGTTTTCTCCTCTGTTGTGATTGTCTGAATATCTCATATATTTTTAAAGAAATTGTGTGCAATAATTAGCCTCTGAGGGCATGAACTATATTTTATTCATCTTTATATCCCCATATACTTTGTATTCCTCGATCCAGTGCCTGGCATACAACAGTTATGCAATAATTATTTGTTAAATAAAAAGCCAAAGAAATATCTGGTTAGAAGAACTTTCTGTAAAAATAAAGCTTATGATTAAAAAGGGAATTTATTAGCACTAAGACATTTTTCTTAAGCAACAAAATCATCCGTCTTCACATTACTTCTTTTGTATCTTTAGTCACTGTAGCTTTGAATATGAATAGAAAATGAACCTCAAATTGAATTATGAGTCAATAGAAATGTCCTTAGGGAGAAGTTGGAAAAGTTTTAAAATTCAACCAGAGTTGCATAAATAAATAATTCAGTAAATAAAAGAAGAAAAAAAAGAATGTTGAGACACTTTCTTAACATAAATTTAAGTTATCTCATTAAAAAGTTTTGGTCAGTGGAGAGAGATCTGAGAGCCAAACCAAATATTAGTTGTAGAGCTTTAATCATATCTCAGAAATCAAGAATTTTGTTTGTATAATTATTAGGGACCTGTGAAGCATTTTTGAAATTCCTGGGGAGTTCATAGTCTTGTTATTTTCTTGTTTTGTGTCAGTGGAAAGGTCTTTGAAATTTTCTATTGTGAAGAAAATTGACTCAATTGCTGTCAGTCTTCTGTATTTTTCCTTTCATTTTCACATACACACATGGAAGCACACAGTCTGTTAACAAAGTCCCCCTCCCAAGTCCCTATTTTGTGTTTTTTCAGAGTATGCGTTCTGCACAAAGATTATAATTTCTTAGACTACTTCTTAGAAGGGAAGAATAATGAAGTCCAGGCTGGGGAAAATGATTAGATGTGGAGTTTTGTTTTTTTTTTTTGAAAAAAAAAAAAAAAACAACCCTGTTACTAGATAGGTACCTAACTGCTCCTCTAATTAAGTAACTGGACCAATAGGGATGATGATTAATTCTTATTTTCTTAAACGGTTATTAAAAATTGAGTTCTTGATGTGTTGTTGATGTGTTGTGATGTTAGGTGGTTAGAATTGTGTACAATTCTTGTACAAAATTCATTCTATCTGAACGTTGATACTATCCTCTGAAATTCTTGAAGATTCCATCTTTCAAGAATGTGGTCAGGTTAATTTTATATTCTGAGTTTCAAATTCTCTGCTTAATAAGTTATCTTGGTCAAATATTATTTCTCTTTTGTGTCTCTTTAAACTATTTGGTCACTTCCATCAATTCATAGAATCTAAGAGATGGGTGGAATATAGATCACATAATCCAGATTCCCAGAAAATGCCACCTTGGCTCTATCACAACTCTGCCAACTGCTGCTTTGCAGAGTAACGGAAATAATCCATTCAATGGAAAGTTGGCATTAATAATTTTAAAATATAACTAAACCTGAACTTTAACCTGCCCTTCCTCCACTGCCACCTCTTTATTCTGGTTGTGCTTTGTGTTCTGGGTCTGTTAGTCAAATTCTTAGCTTTACATAATCATCAGATTTTATCACTCATGCCCATATATTCACATATTGTTGTTTCTACCAACTTCAAATTTTCATAAAATAATGTAAGCCAAGGTGATCTGTAAACTGTAAAGTGATCGTTGAATGTAAATTATTGTTTAACTTATCAGTATAGAATAAGCTATCACCTTTTTAAATCTAGATTTATCCTTTATATGAGCTTTGGGTTTCCATCCCCTTTCCCCTTTATCCTCTTAGTTTCTAGAAACAGATGAGTACTTACTACTTTTGCTATTTGTCCTCTAGATCAAAGGACTCCAATTACATATTACTGACAAGACTCCAATTCTTGTTGGTAGTATGTAAAGAAACTAAATTAGTCAATAGGGTTTTGGTTTACCGATAGATTTAGTCTCTGAATCTGAGTCATATTTATCCAAATATAAGCATGGTAATAACATATAGTCCATTTTTTGCCCCATTTTTTCCAATTATTTATTTATTTAATTAATTTATTTATTTATTATTTATTTAATTTATTTATTTATTTTATTTATTTGAATTTATTTATATAAATTGGAAAGAAGAAGATTGGGGAAAATACTACAGTTTAATTCTCAAAAAAACTTTTAGTCAGATGCAGTGACTCACGCATGTAATCTCAGAACTTTGGGAGGTCGAGGCAGGTGGATCACCTGAGGTCAGGAGTTCGAGACCAGCCTGGCCAACATGACAAAACCCTGTCTCTACTAAAAATACAAAAATTATCCGGGCATGGTAGTGGACACTTGTAATCCCAGCTACTTGGGAGGCTGAGGCATGAGAATAATTTGAACTTGGAAAGCAGAGGTTGCAGTGAGCTGAGATTGTGTCACTGTACTCCAGCCTGGTGGATAGAGCAAGACTCTGTCTCCAAAACAAGACAAAACAAACAAACAAAAAAACCTTAGGTAGACATTTGTATTTCCATTTCACAGCTGAGGAAATTGATTTTCAGAGAAACTTCTAAATTTGCCCAAGTTCACATATCTAATAAGTAGACTATAAAAAATAATCTTGAAAAATAAGAAAAGGAATAGTAATGTATCTAGAAAGCCTGTGAAAACACCAAAACATAAAAGGAAATATGACTAAGTCTCATATCTTAATCAATCCTGGGTAAAAACGCAAGTCAAGATTATAAAGCTATAAAGATTATAAGGCTGTGAGCAATTCTTCATTTAAATACCAATTTGATAATTGTATCCACAAGATTCCTGAAAGGAAAATAAGTGAAAGAGGTAGAAGAATGTCCTCTCCCATGCTGAACTTCATGAAGGCCTCAGGTCACAGACAGGATAACGATAGTAATACTTACTAAATCATAAAACTGTACAGGTCTGGCAAATACTAATACAAATAAATATTTGTGTTTTGCTTCTGTAATTTATAAATTTATTTTTAATATGTTCATTTATCAAATTAAGCATTTTACAGAAACATGAGAATTTAAGATGGATGAAGCAAAACTCATCAAATACTACATATGTGATCCATCCTCCCTCCCTCCCTTCCTCCCTTGCTGCTTTTCTTCCTTTTGCCTTTCTTCTTTCTGAGATAGGGTCTCACTCTGTCTCCCAGGCTGGAGTGCAGTGGTGTGATCAAGGCTCACTGCAACCTCAACCTCCTGGGCTCAAGCAATTCTCTTGCCTCAGATCCTCAAGTAGCTGAGACTACAAGTGCTTGCCACTATGCCCAGCTAATTTTTGTTTTGAATTTTAGTAGAGATTTAGGTCTTGCTCTGTTGCCCAAGCTGAGCATTTGTGATTCTTGATGTAGAAATGTGTGTTCAGAGTCATATTCCCACAGCCTACAGGAAAGACAGTCTAGTGACTGTTGACAGGGTGCATGTGGGGAAGAGCTAGAAAATAGCTAAAGATGATTTTTAAACAAATTTCAGAGAGTCTGATAGACTATCCTTTATAATAAAAATGTGTATATATTATATCATAGCAATAGAAAGAACCTGCTCATCTTAATAGAGAGAATGAATTTGAAGTCAGGAGGTTTGGTTTCTGACCTTAACTAATTCTTTAAGTGATAGAGAATTCTTTGGTCATTTTTTTCACCTGTAAAGTAAGGGGTTTGGGTAAGATCAGTGGTTCTTAGCTGGGAGTACATTGCCCTCCTTAAGGTGTGTTAGGAACTTTGGCCTTTTTTTTTTTTTTTTTTTGGGAAGACATTCAAGAAATTTGTCTGTGGCTTGGGGAACAATGACTGTGGGTGTTAAGTGCCATGTGGAGCTTTCTGTGTGACTTAATGCTAATCACATCCACTTATTCAGGGGTTACTTGTCTTTATTAATTTACTTACTGAAGGAGGAAACTACAGAAGAGAGTATAACCAGGAAAATGCTATTTTTTCTATCTAACTTTAAGAAAAGCTAGGCAGATTTCTTTATGGTAAAGCCTAAAAAACTCAAATGCCTGAAAAGGGAAGGAGAGACAATGTGTGCCTGTACCATAGGGCTTTCCAGTGACTCCGAAGAAAGGATCTGAAGCAAACAGGGCCAAATTCCTAGCATTAGTGCTGCCTGGAGAATCTCAAGAGACCAAGATACCAGGTTCTCGCATCAGGTTAGACCTAAGTGATCAGCTTTCTGTTCTTACTTTGTTTTGTGAATTTCCACATATGTCTCTAAACCAAATGATTCAGCCTTCAATTTCTCAGCCTTTGGAGAAATTGAAAAGTATCTTCAAGCACCATTAACTTTCACTTGGGTTTGCCAAGCAAAATTGTTCACCAAGGGTTACACACTTGACTGACACTCTGAATGGATGGTTTGAGCTTCACCTGAAGATGCTGTAAGATTTTCAGGAAGTGAGGCAAGGTGCACTTCATAAAATAAGACATTTTTCTCCACCCTGTGATTATTGCTGGAGTTCACAAATCCTAATGGTATTTAAGTTTTGTATGTTTCTTATGCTTTCATTCTTTCTGAAGTGCAGCAATCAGAAATAATAAAGGTACTCGAGCATTGCCCTGGCTTGCTGGAATATGTCTTGAGAAATTTGGTTGCTAAAGACGGCTTCTCCAACTTTGGAGAAGAAAAGTAATTTAGGATAAGTCAAGATAAGCATCTACCCTTGGTAGAAATTTGTGTAAACCAAAACATCAGCTTCTAGGAGCCTTACCCTTTGCTAACTAAATCATTTTAGGCCTCAAATGTCTACTGGATCAATGTAACCAAGTGGAGAAGCAGCCATTTTGCCTGTGAGAGTTGAGAAAATACAATTTCATAGATGTATAGTGATGGGTCAACGTTAGAGTGTAAAGTATCTAAAAAGGAAAGTGAAATTCTAAAAACCCTGTACCCTATCAAGTTTTGTATAATGCAGATTTAAAGAGCAATAGATAATCACTCTGTAATCGGTTTTACTTTTAGATAACTTGAAATACCAGTAGGAAAAACAGATTTCTCTTTATTTTTAGAAGTGAGTGTTTCTTGCAATGGTTGGAAGAGGTTTCTTAAGGGTTTTCTGAAATTATACCTGAAAAATGGGGTGAAAACGGGGATTTAAAAATAATGTTTTCTCTCAGCTGTCCCTGTGCGGAGTCATAGGCAGCATAGAGTACTCTAGTACGCTGGTAAGTACCATCTATTTGTCACCACAGTAGAAGGTAAATAGGGCAGTCCTTGGGCAAAAATTGTACAGCACAGAAAGTAAGATTTTTAAAAAGCATCTTAAACTTCTTTTCATACATTCGGAGGATTTTGCTTAAAACTAACATTTTCTGCATTGAGGAAGCTCGCTCATCTTCTGCAAGAATACTCAGAGGTGTGCTTACACATGTGCTCCTAATTTGTTATTTTCAATTTAATGTGAAGGAGTGAGAGTTAATATATTTCTTTTTCTGTAGGGCATTTGTATGTGCAACTTTCTCAAAACCTTCGTTCTAACATTAGGATGTGAACACCATTAAGGCAGGGGATATTTCTGAGGTTTTCCTTTCTGTCCTCCTCAGAGCTCTGTATGTAGCTGGTGTTCAGTGGACTTGAATTACAATTAAATTATTCAGAGATAGAATCCCTGCCTCTGTCAGCAATCTGCTTTAGCCACCTTAGGAATTGGGGTGAAGAACAGAAAAGTTGAGGTGAACAAGTTTAAATGACTTTGCAAGTACATAAGGTGAAATCAGTTCTACTAATTGTAAGTCAAATTTCAGTTTGTTGTGCCACATTGTGTATTATTGAGATAGGGAAGAAAAGTGGGCACTGACTGCTGGTGAATGTCCCTCCATGCCTGTAATCCCAGCATTTTGGCCGAGGTGGGTAGATCACTTGAGGTCAGGAGTTCAGGACCAACCTGACCAACATGGTGAAACTTTTTTTATTACAAATACAAAAATTAGCCAGGTGCAGTGGTTTGTGCCTTGTAGTCCCAGCTACCCAGGAAGCTGAGGCACGAGAATCACTTGAACCCAGGAGGTGGAGGCTGCAGTGAGCCAAGACTGGGCCACTGACCTCTAGCATGGGCGAAAGTGAGACACTGTCTTACCCGCCCCCCCCCCCATAAAAAAAGAAATATTCCTCCATTCTCAGTGCCTCTTGGTCCTGTGCCAGAGGGCCTATGCTATGGGCGGATACAGAGCACAATACTGAGATATCCCATATCTAATCTGTTTTGTGGATCACTGACATTGCATCTCACTCCCGAAACTGGAGATGTCCTAGGTGAGAAACTCTCTTTTGCTGCTTGTTCTTGGTCTCTCCCTCCCACGCCTCAGCATTTTCTCCCTTTCATCCACAGTCTCTCACTTCCCTGCTTTTGCGAGGCTCAGGCCTTCCCACCTAATGTCTCTCTTTCCTTTCTTCTGCTCCAAGTCCCCAGGTCTGGGAAAGAAGAGTGTGATCTCATTGCCAAGTATATATTGTATGTTCTGTATCTCTGTTTCTCAACATAGACTGCAAAACTTTCAGCACTATCGCATATGGTAATTATGGTGACTTCAATTCCTTGAACACTGACTTTCAGAGAAATGTTATGAATTTCGTCCTTCTATCAAACATGCAAGATCAGCATTTTTATTATTGAGGAAATCTGGACAAAGAAGGGTTCCTGGTTAAACCCCCAATCTTTTAGATGTTATATAACTATTGAGTTATTTTTAGCCAGCAGACTTTGCTCCTCCCCTAGACTAAATTGAAGAGGCATTGTTGAGAACATTAAAAAAAAAAAAGGTCTAAGAAAATTGGTTTCGTTTCTTACAAAGAGTTTTCTTCTGCAGAGCAAAGGAATAAAATTAATTTTTAATCTGATTTACCTAAATTGTGCTAGATAAGTTCAGAATGTTTATAAAAGAAATGTTTTCTCTTCAGAAACTTGTAATTAATGATAAGGAAAAGTGATTGAGTGGTCTTTCAGTTCCCATTTCACTTCCTCTTACTTCATTGATGTTTTGTGCCAGCTCATCTGGTCGGTGAGTCAGAGTTTCTATGTCGGCGTCACATTGCCCTAGTATCACCTTTTCATTCCCTCCTGCTCACTCACCTTCCTGGCAGTTACATGATCCCACAGAGGCCCTGTTGAGTGAATGAAAACCAAAGACTTCACACTGGAGGCCACAGGGTTCATCTGACCTTTGAGTGTGTTTTATTTAGCCGGCATACCATATTACTTAAAAATAATGAGCCTGTACTTAAATGCTAAGAGAGTTTCCATAGAAGTCCTGATTTCTAGATTTATTTTTGAGAAAACTGTGCACACATGCAACAGTGAGCTGGAAATGAGTATCTGCTGACCTCTTTATTCCAGACACATTCTTTCCAACTGGCCATAGTCTGTACCATATTTTGTTTCTGACTCTGAGATGAAGCATTCCTTTACAGTATGGAAAGTGAATAAGATGACACTGGAATATAAGGATTCTTCTTACGAGGTCCACTTCCCTCTACCTATTACCCTATGGGGATCAAAGTCTGCAAACTGCTGTAATAATCTCTACCTCTGGGAAAAAGCAGTTGATTGGTACTGCCATATATTTGCTTAAGATGAACCTCCAAAATGTTTCATTCTCAGGTAATACAGTAATTTGGTGTATTAGTCTCTTTTGCATTGCTATAAAGAAATACCTGAGGCTGGGTAATTTATAAAGAAAAGAGTTTTATTTGTCTCATGATTCTGCAGATTGTACAAGAAGCATGGTGCCGGCAGCTGTCTGGCCTCTGATTAGGCCTCAGGAAGCTTTCATTCATAGCAGAGGCTGGGGACCCTGTGTGCCACATGGTGAGAGAGGGAGCAAGAGATGGGGGAGGAGGTACCAGGCTTTTTTTTAAACAACCAATTCTCACATGAACTAATAGAGTGAGGGCATACTTAACTATTGCAAGGACGACACCAAGACCATAGGATCCACACCGAAGACCAAACACTTCCCACTGGGCTCACCTCCAGCATTGGAGATCACATTTCAACCTGAGATTCGGAGGGGCAAAAATACAAACTACATTTCCTGGTGACCTTCACTAACAGAAAAGTCATTTTTCAGGAATAGTATTTTTTTGTTTTTTGAGATGAAGTCTTGCTCTGTCGCCCAGGCTGCAGTGCAGTGGCACCATCTCAGCTCACTGCAAGCTCTGCCTCCTAGTTCAAGTGATTTTCCTGCCTTAGCCTCTCGAGTAGCTGGGATTACAGGTGTGTGCCACCATGCCCAGCTAGTTTTTGTATTTTCAGTAGAGATGAGGTTTAACCATGGTGGCCAGGCTAGTCTTGAACTGCTGACCTCAAGTGATCTACCTGCCTTGGGCTCCCAAAGTGTTGGGATTACAGGTATGAGTCACTATACCCAGCCAGGAATAGTATTTGATGCTACTCTGTATGTTAATGATGTAAGACCACATCATTACAGAGCAAGATTTGCCTCAGAGATGTGTATTCCATCTGTTTCCCACAGCCTCTAAATTTCAAACCTCTGTAGTGGTACAGAAAGGCATTTGAGGGTCCTC
The DNA here is from genome assembly GCA_963574635.1 of Cheracebus regulus. NCBI lineage: Eukaryota > Metazoa > Chordata > Mammalia > Primates > Pitheciidae > Cheracebus > Cheracebus regulus. Next base: position 46,788 of record CAUYQU010064208.1, read on the forward strand.
ACACTTTCTGAACAGGGACATAACTCTGTTGCTATCAGTGCCCAGCACTAAGCATGTACTGTGTCCACCATAAATGTTTGTTCAGTTGAATTGTCTAAGATACGTGCAAGGAAATGAAGAGCAGAAAGCAGAGATGTGGTTAAGGGACCATTGGTCAGGCTCTGATGTTTTTCTCCAGGAAGAGATACAATCTTGCTAATTCTGAGTTTGGTTCAAGGTTCAAGAGTGCCCCTAGAATAATATCAGCTCTGACTAGAAAAGACCATGGCATAGCAGAATTGGGTAATTTCTTGGACTGTGCATGTGTCCTTGCAAGTGGAGGGAAGTGGGTACATTTGAGGAAATACTTACGAGTTTCTGTGAGATGAGATGTAAAGGCTGAGAGTGCTAAATCAACGCTGACTCTTGTTTCTGGGTTTTCTCAGTTACTCTTCATAATTCCTTAACATAGGCAGTATTATCCTCGTTTTATATTTTGGGCTATGTGAGTACCATTTCTGGCAGTTTTGTTCTCCACTAGAGAATCTACAGCTGGAGAAGGGCTTGCTGATCTGGACTGTCTTTTTGTGTGCTCACCTCACTTCTAAGAAGTGTATGTCTTCCTGACTAATTACTATGAGAACTTAAGTCAACCTACAGGTGTATTAGGGGCTAAGGAGAAGAGCAGGGCTGTCTCTTCTAGCTATTCTGTAACCCATGTGAAATGTTAAAGTATTTTTTAAAAATCTAAACACTATTATCTGAGATACAGTAAAAGTTTAAAAGATAGTTATAAGTACTAGGTTGTACCCTTGCCAGAGTAATGGTACCCTAGTCTTAGAAAGAGAAAGCACTTACTAAAATATGTGTCATAATTTTTCATTTTCCTGGTACACAGAGCTGAGAGGCGTTAGGTGTCTTTGAACCTTTACATTTCCTCTCTGTTCTCATGGCACATTATAATTCATCCTGTCAGCATGCCCCAGATCATTGCTGACTGATCTCGCTTGTGTACATACAATAGATGGAGTGGAAATTTGAGGCTTAGTCTCTTCAGAATTATGAACTCCATGACTCCTATAAGGCTCCTAGTAAGTTTCTTGATTTGCCTGAAAGTCTTTTAATGTAAATGGGTAGACTTCATTAAGAAAATAGCACACAATGTCAGGAACAGTAGAAGATACCATTGTTTCTTGTTAAAAAGAAACTAGCTTCAGCAGCAGTTAAACGAACAGGTTTAGAAACCGTTATGTGAGCATAAAAGATAAATACAACTGCGAAGATTTAAGTTCTGTTAAGCCTAAGAAAGTTAAGTTCATAATAAAATGAGTAAAATTTCTTTCAATCATATTTATGGGTGAAACAGAAGTTTCTAGTCACACTATTTTCCTATGCGTGTGAAGTTTTTGAAATGATCATTTTCGCATGCTATATAGCCCTTAAATTGGTTTGAATATATGTGTGTACACACACATACATGCACAATTAGCCCATTTCTGTGGGTTCCACATCCATGATTCAACCAGCTGTGGATGAAAAATACTATGGATAAAACAATACAAATAACACAAATAATATAAATTTTAAAATGCAGTATAATAACTATTTACATAGCATTTACATTGCATTAAGTATCAAAAGCAATATAGAGGTGACTTAAAGTATACAAGAGGATGTGTTTAAATTATATGTGAATATCAAGTCCTTGGTATATTTTATACCAAGGACTTGAGCACTGCGGATTTTGGTATACCATGGGTCCTAGAACCAATCCCCTCCCTGATAGATACTGAAAAGTAACTGTATGTATATGTACACACTTAGTAACTGACTTCTGTCTAGACACCTTACGTATACGATGACACAATCTGAATGTAAATCTTCAGTGGACTTTGTTAGCCTTGCTTTCTTTGTTCATTGCACAGAATGCAATAAGCCAGTATGTATAAACGGCACCAGAGTAGTCTTCATTTAGTCATCTAGGTGAAATGGGAAAAGTTCCCTTAATCCCCGTCGCAGGGTGTATGACGGGGTGTGTCTCACTGCTTCAGTGCCCTGCTGCTCTTACCTCTAGAGGGAGCATGCAGCTGAGCAGGTTGTGGGGCTGCAACTCCACAGCACCGTCTATTGGCGGAATTTTACAGCTGAAGCCCCAGTGGGCCTGTGTTACGGTGTGCTCTTTCAGTTCTGCCTTCTGTAGGGGGCTTGTGTTAGCTCAGTTAAACCCTTTCCTTAATCACAAGGACAGAGGGCTTTCTGTATCTTGGGTTCTTGACTTGGTGTGGCTTGGAGAATGGATGCAAGGTTTTATTGACAGTGGAAGCTCTCTGCAGATGGATGGGGAGCTAGAAGGGGAATGCAGCTGGAAGGTGGTTTTTCCCTGGTGTTGGCCACTCAGCAGCTGGACACTCCTCTGACTGGCACGGTCGGATTCCCATCCTCATTATTCCACAGGTCAATGGCTTGCTGTGTCTGCTGGTGCCTGTCGGTGTGTTCTTTTGCTCCTCTCATGTCTAGCCGCCTCTGTGCTCTCCTGTCAGCATGTTCCTCTTGACGTCCCGCTGCTTGTGTCTCTGCCTCCTAGAGTCTTGGAATCTTTATAAGCACAGGATGGGGACATGGTGGGCCAGGATGGTGTTGGAAAATGCAACATTTGGGCTGGAAAACAGAAATGCCTGTTCTCACCTAGGTCGGTGAGCACAGGCCTGAGGGTGGAGCCATAGCCAGGGACCTGCCTTTGTCTACACAGCACTTCCCTGCCCTCTTCTCATATCATAGGGACATCTTTATATATTCATGAATATTCGGCATGCAAATTTCTTCATGATCATTCTTAAAAAAATATTATGAAAGATAAAACTAAGTGAGGGAGAAATAAAAGATATTTCATTTTTCAAAGAGATTCCTTTGCACAGTAACAAAATTAACCCAATCTTCATGTATGTTTTTCCTCACTGAATGTTTCTGTTAGTAATGGGATTTACAGGGTTTTTTTTTTTTTTAATTGTATTTTAGGTTCTGGGGTACACATGCAGATCATGCAGGATTGTTGCATAGGTACATACATGACAATGTGGTTTGTTGCCTCCATCAACCCCATCACCTATATCTGGCATTTGTCCCCGTTATCCCTCCCCAACCTCCCCATCCCTCCGCTGTCCCTCCCCTAGTCCCCACCAACAGACCCCAGTGTGTGATGCTCCCCTCCCTGTGTCCATTTGTTCTCATTGTTCAACACCCACCTATGAGTGAGGACATGTGTTTGATTTTCTGTTCCTGGGTCAGTTTGCTGAGAATGATGGTTTCCAGATTCGTCTATGTTCCTACAAAGGACACGAGCTCATCATTTTTTATGGCTTAATAGTATTCCATGGTGCATATGTGTCACACTTTCCTTGTCAAGTCTATCATTGATGGGCATTTATGTTGGTTCCAGGTCTTTGCTATTGTTTACAGTGCTGCAGTGAACATACATGTGCATGTGTCTTTATAATAGAACGATTTATAGTCCTTTGGGTATATACCCAGTAATGGGATTGCTGGGTCAAATGGAATTTCTATTTCTAGGTCCTTGAGGAATCCCCACACTGTCTTCCACAATGGTTGAACTAATTTACACTCTCACCAACAGTGTTAAGTGTTCCTATTTATCCACATCCTCTCCAGCATCTGTTGCCTCCAGATTTTTTAATGATCACCATTCTAACTGGCATGAGATGGCATCTTAATGTGGTTTTGATTTGCATTTCTCTAATGACCAGAGATGACAAGCATTTTTTCATATGTTTGTTGGCCTCATATATGTCTTCTTTTGAAAAGTGTCTGTTCATATCCTTTGCCCACTTTTGGATGGGTTTGTTTGTTTTTTCTTGTAAATCTGCTTTCATTCTTTGTAGATTCTGGATATTAGCACTTTGTCAGATGGGTAGATTGCAAAATTTTTTCCCATTCTGTTGGTTGCCAGTTCACTGTAATGATTGTTTATTTTGCTGCTCAGAAGCTCTGGAGTTTAATTAGATTTCATTTGTCTATTTTGGCTTTTGTTGCCAATGCTTTTGGTGTTTTGTCATGAAGTCCTTGCCTATGCCTATGTCCTGAATAGTTTTGCCCAGGTTTTCTTATAGGGTTTTTATGGTGTTATGTCTTATGTTTAAGTCTTTAATCCATCTGGAGTTAATTTTAGTGTAAAGTGTCAGGAAGGGGTCCAGTTTCTGCTTTCTGCACATGGCTAGCCAGTTTTCCCAACATCATTTATTAAACAGGGAATCCTTTCCCCATTGCTTGTTTTTGTCTGGTTTGTCAAAGATCAGAGGGTTGAAGATGTGTGGCATTTCCTCCGAGGCCTCTGTTCTGTTCCGTTGGTTTATATCTGTGTTTTGGTACCAGTACCATGCTGTTTTGATTACTGTAGCCTTGGAGTATAGTTTGAAGTCAGGTAGCATGATACCTCTGGCTTTGTTCTTTTTGCTTAGGATTGTCTTGGCTATGTGGGCTCTCTTTTGGTTCCATATGAAGTTTAAAGTGGTTTTTTCCAGTTCTGTGAAGGTCATTGATAGCTTGATGGGGATAGCATTGAATCTATAAATTAATCTGGGCAGTATGGCCATTTTCATGATATTGATTCTTCCTATCCATAAGCATTGAATGTTTCATCTATTTATATCCTCTCTTATTTCCTTGAGCAGTGGTTTGTAGTTCTCCTTGAAAAGGTCCTTTACATCCTTTTTAAGTTGTATTCCTAGGTATTTTACTCTCTTTGTAGCAATTATGAATGGGAGTTTGCTCATGATTTGGCTCTCTGTTAGTCTGTTATTGGTGTATAGGAATCTTGGGATTTCTGCACACTGATTCTGTATCCTGAGACTTTGCTGAAGTTGCTTATCAGTTTCAGGAGATTTTGGGCTGAGATGATAGGGTCTTCTGAATATATGCAATAATGATATCTGCAAATAGAGATAATTTGACTTCCTCCTTTCCTATTTGAATATCCTTTATTTCTTTTTCTTGCCTGATTGCTCTGGCTAGAACTTCCAATACTATATTGAATAGGAGTGGTGAGAGAGGACATCCTTGTCTAGTGCCAGATTTCAAAGGGAATGCTTCCAGTTTTTGCCCATTCAGTATGATATTGGCTGTCAGTCTGTCATAAATAGTTTATATTATTTTGAGATCTGTTCCTTTGAAACCTAGTTTATTGAGAGTTTTTAGCATAAAGCGCTGTTATATTTTGTCAAAGGCCTTCTCTGCCTCTGTTTGAGATAATCATGTAGTTTTTGTTTTTGGTTCTGTTTATGTGGTGAATTATGTTTATAGACTTTTGTATGTTGAACCAGCCTTGCATCCCTGGGATGAAGTCTACTTGATCGTGATGGATAAGCTTTTTAATGTACTGTTGCAATCTATTTGTCAATATTTTATTGAAGATTTCTGCATTGATGTTCATCATGTTTATTGACCCGAACTTTTTTGTTGTTGTTGTTCAGTCTCTTCCGGATTTTGGTATCAGGATGATGTTGATCTTATAAAATGATATGGGGAGGATTCCTTCTTTTTGTATTGTTTGGAATAATTTTGGAATTAATGGTACCAACTCCTCTTCATAGGTCTGGTAGAATTCGGCTGTGAAAACATCTGGAGCTGGACTTTTTTTGGTTGGTAGGCTATTAATTGCTGCCTCAACTTCAGCCCCTGTTATGGGTCTGTTCAAGGTTTCAACTCTTCCTGGTTTAGGCATGAGAGGGGGTACAAGTGTCCAGGAATTTATCCATTTCTTCCAGGTTTACTGGTTTATGTGCATCAAGTTGTTTGTAGTAATCTCTGATGGTAATTTGTATTTCTGTGGAATCGGTGGTGATATCCCCTTTTTCATTTTTTTATTGCATCTATTTGATTCTTCTCCTTTTTTTATTAATCTGGCTAGCGGTCTATTTTGTTGATCTTTTCAAAATAACAGTTGCTGGATTTATTGATTTTTTGAAGGGTTTTTCATGTCTCTATCTCCTTCAGTTCTGCTCTGATCTTAGTTATTTCTTGTCTTCTGCTAGCTTTTGAGGTTTTTTGATCTTGCTCCTTACCTTTTTCAATTTTGATGATAGGGTGTTGATTTTAGATCTTTCCTGTCTTCTCATATGGGCATTTATTTTTATAAATTTCCCTCTGGACACTGCTTTAAATGTGTCCCAGAGATTCTTGTACGTTGTGTCTTCGTTCTCATGGTTTCCAAGAACATCTTTTATTTCTGCCTTCATTTCATTGTTTATCCAGTAGCAGGCTGTTCAGTTTCCATGAAGTTGTGTGGTTCTGATTTAGTTTCTTAATTCTGAGTTCTAATTTGATGGCCTTGTGGTCTTAGAGGCTGTTTGTTATGATTTCCATTCTTTTGCATTTGCTGGAGGAGTGATTTACTTCCAATTATGTGGTCAATTTTAGAGTAGGTGCAATGCTGTGCTGAGAAGAATATATATTCTGTGGATTGGGCATGGAGATTTCTGTAGATGTCTATTAGTTCCACTTGGTCCAGATCTGAATTCAAGTCCTGGATATCCTCGTTAATTTTCTATCTTGATCTGTCTAATATTGACAGTGGAGTGTTAAAGTCTCCCAGTATTATTGTGTGGGAGTCTAAGTCTCTTTGTAGGTTGTTAAGAACTTGCTTTATGTACATGGGTGCTTCTGTATTGGGCACATATATATTTAGGATCATTAGCCCTTCTTGATGCATTGATCCTTTTACCATTATGTAATAGCCTCCTGTGTCTCTTGATCTTTGTTAGTTTAAAGTCCATTTTATCAGAGACTAGGATTGCAACTCCTGCTCTTTATTTGCTCTGCATTTGCTTAATAAATCTTCCTCCATCCCTTTACTTTGGGCCTATGTGTGTCCTTGCATGTGAGATCAGTTTCCTGAATACAGAACACTGATGGGTCTTGACTTTTATCCAATTTGCCAGTCTGTGTCTTTGATTGAGGCATTTAGCCCATTTACATTTAAGGTTAATATCGTTATGTGTGCATTTGATCCTGCCATTTTGATGTTAGCTTGATATTTTGCCTGTTAGTTGTTGCATTTTCTTCATTGTGTCGATGGTGTTTACCATTTGGTACATTTTTGTAGTGGCTGGTACTGGTTGTTCCTTTCCTTTTTAAGTGGTTCTTTCAGGAACTCTTGTAAGGCAGGCCTGGTGGTGACAAAATCTCTCAGCAATTGCTTGTCCATAAAGGATTTTATTTCTCCTTTGCTTATGAAGCTTAGTTTGGCTGGATATGAAATCCTAGGTTGAAAGTTCTTTTCTTTAAAGATGTTGAATATTGGCCCCCACTCTCTTCTGGCTTATAGGGTTTCTGCAGAGAGATCTGCTGTGAGCCTGATGGGCTTCCCTTTGTGGGTAACTGACCTTTCTCTCTGGCTGCTCTTGGCATTTTTTCCTTCATTTCAACCCTGGTGAATCTGATGATTATGTACCTTGCTTGGGGTTGCTCTTCTTGAGGAATATCTTTGTGGTGTTCTCTGTATTTCCTGGACTTGAATGATGGTCTGCCTTGCTAGGTTGGTGAAATTCTCCTGCATAATATCCTGAAGAGTGTTTTCCAGCTTGGATTCATTCTCTGCATCACATTCAGGTACACCTATCAAACATAAAATTTGAATTAGTGAAACCTAAGATCATGTATTTAAAAAAATTGTTGTTAGAGCCCTCATTTCTAAGAAGTAAAAAGGCAGTAGTTTTCTACACTGCCTTTTTTTTTTTAAGCAGATTTATATGTGTTTCATGTTCTTTCTTTGGAAAAACATCCCTAATAACCTAACACATTATGTAAGAAACGTTAAACTGTACAAATGTAATTTGTACATATGGTAAATGCACCTAAAATAAATATACCCTGTTGTAGCCAAAAGTAATGTTTTTGTGTCAGACAATGCAACCTGGAAGAACTGAAATATTTTTTGAAAGGGGCAGTTGAAGTGTCAGAATAAAAGTTTTTAAAGGAATAGATGAGAGTGCTGCATTCTATACATAACCAGAGAAATTCAATCATGTAAGAAAAGTTGGGACAATTTTCCCCAACATACATCCAGTTTCGTTATGAATTCTGCTTATTAAAATAAATTTTACTTTAGAGTTTGACATACTATGTAAAGATTCCTCTTTGGTAATTTTTTAAAATAGGATGAATCTTACCAAGTTATAACATGTAGATTGTCAAATTATTAACAAATCTTAAAGAGCAGGTAAACTTGATTGGAACAATCTAAACAAGCACAGTCTGAGCAGCCATGATAATGTTAGAAATTTATCAAAGTGTACACATCTGCTCAGTATTTCTGGTATAAGAATTCTGAAAATATGATAGTTTCCTCCCATGACTTTTGGCTTTTTGGTAACAAGGCATATAATAGCTCTGAATCTTCTTATTTATATTAAATGACTAGTTTTAATTTTAAGCTAGTGGGTGCAATGGATGTTAACATCGGATATTATTTAATGTTTTAAGTGGGTGCAATGGATGTTAACATCAGATCCTATGGGTGCCCTTCAGACAGCAGGAGGGGCTTCTCCACCTCTTCACATTCTAGCAGAGCTCAGTGATAGAAAGTATGAGGCCTGGGCACACATCAGTTCATTCTGTTAACCTGCTCCTAGTGCTAGCTCTGCACAGAGCACTGGGTTGTGTTGTGGAAAGGTGTTATTAAAGGGGGAAGAATGTTGATGGGGCAGCTTATCCTGTATCAGTGAAGGCTTCATAGAGTGGTAGCATGGGAGCTGGGCCTGGATAATTCATTAGATGGACTAAGTGAAATAGCGAGGTCCATGCAGAAGGAACATGGCAGAGGCATGGAGGTTTACGGCTTCTTTAGGAAACAGGGACCAGTTTTATGGGTAGATACAGAGTGTGTGGGTTGGTTGTCACTGAAAATAAAGCCAGATGGGTAGGTTGGGGCCAGATTGTGAAGGGATTTTTAGTGCCAGTCTAAGTTTGGAGGTGTTTTTTGTTCTTGTTGTTCGTTTTGTTTTTTTACAGAATTCGATATCTTTAGGTTTTAACATAGAGAACTGACATAATTTTATATTTTGAAGCAATAGTTCTGAGTGGCACTGTGGATAAGTAATATAGGGAGGCCAGTGAGGAAGCTACTATTGTAGTGTGTAAGCACAAGATAATGTTTTTACACATTTTCATATTTTCCAAATTTTCATAATGCTATACATTACTTTTGTGATCACAATGTAGATATATATATTTATTTTTGTTTGAGGTTCAGCGGTACACCTGCAGGTTTGTTATATAGGTTAACTCCTGTCACAGTGGTTTGTTGTACAGATTATTTTGTCACCCAAGTACTAAGCCTAATACCCTACCCAATAGATATTTTTTTCTGTTCCTCTCCACCTATTTCTCACCCTCAGTAGGCTCCAGTGTCTGTTCCTCTCTTCATGACCATGAGGTCTCATCACTTAGCTGTCACTTGTAAGTGAGAACATGCAATATTTGGTTTTCTGTTCCTGTGTTAGTTTGCTAAGGACAGTGACCTCTAGCTCCTTCTGTGTTTCTGCAAAGGGCATGATCTCATTCATTTTTATGGCTGCATAGTATTCCATGGTATGTATACATATACCATATTTTCTTTATCCTGTCTTCCATTGATGGACATTTAGATTCATTCCATGTCTTTGCTGTTGTGAATAGTGATGCAGCGAACATATGCATGCATGTGTCTTTATGATACAACAATTTATATTCCTTTGAGTATATACCCAGTAATGAGATTGCTGGTTTCAATGGTATCTCTGATTTTAGCTCTTTGAGGAATCGCCACACTGCTTTCCACAGTGGTTGAGCTAATTTACATTCCCACCAACAGAGTGTGTAAGTGTTCCTTTTTCTCCACAACCTTGCCAACATCTGTTATTTTTTGGCTTTTTAGTAATAGCCATTCTGACTGGTCTAAGATGGTATCTCATAGTAGTTTTGATTTACATTTCTGTAATTATGAGTGATATTGAGCTTTTTTTCATATGCTTATTGGCCTCATGTATATCTTCTTTTGAGAAGTGTTTGTTCATATCCTTTGCCCACTTTTTAATGGGGTTGCTTTTTTCTTGTAAATTTGTTTCAGTTCCTTATAGATGCTGAATATTAGACCTTTGTCACATGCATAGTTTCCAAATATTTTCTTCTGTAAATTTGTCTGTTTACATGGGAGAAAATAAAGAGACATTGCCTGTTGTCTGTTTTCTCTGTTGATAGTTTGTTTTGCGGGATTGCAGTAATTTTTAAGTTGAGCATTCACACTGTAGAAGTCAGGAGGAACAGATGGAGAGGCTGTCCAGTCTCCTAGTCAGTCCTGGTGCTCTGAGTCTCACCCCAGATTCTCCATTTATTAGTTACTTAATCTGTGCCTCTCTTAGCCTCACTTTCTTTATCTCTAAAAATGAGAATAGTAACCAAACATAAAGCATTTGATTGTTAAAAGTATTGAATGAAAGCTCTTAGAACAGTGCCTGGCATTCAGAATGTAATCAACAAATTCATACCCCTACCTGACCTGAAAAGCCCCCTAGGCCACGTTTCCTCCTGCCTCCTCCCTTGAGCCTGTTCACATCTCTTTCTGTCTTCTTACTACACATAACCCACAGTGGCCTTCATCCACTCAGTTCTTCAGGCATGCCACCCTCATTCTCACCCAAGGGCCTTTTATTCACCACATCTTCTGGAACATACTTCAACACTCTCCAAGGCTGGCTCTGTCTCCTCCTTTAGGTTTGAACATAAATGTCTCTGCCTCAGGACAGGCTGCCCTGATCACCCTCTCTGCAATGACGTCTTCTCGCCAGATGCTGTCTGACATATCCTGTGTTTTCTTCACTTTCTTTATTGTGATCTATAATTTTCTTACTTTGCTTTTACACGTTTATTGTCTCTCATCCCACTGCAGCATGTAGTCTATGATAATGGAGGGATTAAAACATCAAAATCTCTTGAATAATTGTTAATAATAGCAATGCAGTAGCAGTATTCTTGTTTTTCCCATCGTTATTAAGAAGCGATAAGGTCCTGAGATGTTTTGGAGGAGGGGTGGGAAAATTATAGGCCAGATAACAAATACCTGGCCTATGATGCTTTGTGGTCTCTGTTGTAACTGCTCACCTCTGATGTTGTAGTGCAAAGGCAGCCATAGACAATATGTACATGAATGCCATGGCTGTGTTTCACTGAAACTCTTTACAAAAGCAGGTGGCTAGTCCATGGGCTGTGGTTTACTGAATGACCGCTGTTTTAGAGAATCACCAACTTTTGAGATGATCAGATTCATTTCTTTATTTAGTCAGAGATTTTCTGAGGATCTATTACGAGCCAGATGCTGGTCTGTGTATTTAGAATGCACAGATTAAATTCATAGTCCATAACTTAATGGGGATATAAAGAGACAAATCAGTAATTACAGTATGAAGAGATGAATACTTGATAGAGACATGTGCAGAATACACAGGAGGAGAGGAACCCACTTGCCTTGGGCAGTGATGGGCTCTGGAAAGTTTTCTAAGCCAAGTTGTGCTGAATTTTGAAGGATAAATAGAAGTTTGCCAGGCTGAGCATGGACAAAGATAGACTATAGATCTGTCAAGGGGAGAGGCTGTCAGTCAGGATTATTAGGATCCAGTTACTCAGTAAGGAACACTGGGGCATATTTTATAGGATTAGGGCTGGTGGAAGAGAGTTAGTAGACACATGTAGAGTTTGAGGTTCCTAAGGGACATTTAGAAATGTAGAAATTTCCAAAATGCTGAAATTGGAGCTAAAGAGAAGTCTGAGCCAAAGATCCAATGTGGTGTCATTACCCCATGGATGTGAGTTGAAGCCATGGGAATGGATGAGCAGTTTCAGAGAGAGGTGGGAGGATAGAGTAAGGAGATGATCAAGAAAGGAACTTTCCATCCATATTGCAGGGGTACCTGAGGAGAGAAGGCAGCAAGCGACAGAACACTGTAGGGTGGGGGTGAGGGGGACACCAGGAAAAGGTAGTGTATGAGTCTAAGGAAGAGGGATAGGACCAGTAAAAATGCAAAGAGGCTGTTGGGATTAGAAATTAGGAAGCAGTTGGTGACCTAGTTTTGAATGAGCAATTTTAGTGAAACACGGGGGTGGAAGTCACATATTAATTAGTAGGCTGAGAAGTGAATGGAAAGTGGGGAAGTGGAAGCAATGAGAATAGACCGTGGTTCCTAAAAATGTGCTGTTGGAGAAAAGAGCCACGGGTGCTGGCTGGAGGGGGAAGAGGGGTTCAGTTTTGCTTTATGTTTCAGAGCACGGTGGAAGAGATGGGAAGGAATCTGAAGTAGAAGTGCTACTGCAGCCTGTGGAGAGAAGTTGGTGAAGGGTGTGGGGGTGATAACTGTTAGACAAGGTCCTCTGGAGGACAGGAAATGCGGATTGAGATCACATGCAGAAAGGTGGATCCTGGAATATCAATGGAACATTGATTCTTCGAAGACCAAATAGGGAAAGCATAGGTGAAGAACAGAGTGGGCAGAGATTCTTGTGAGAAGAATAAAAATGACTGGCGTCACCTCAGTACCACTTCTCTTTTTTAACCACTGTTTTACTTAATTTTATAACTATATTATCTGTCAAGGATATTTAAGTCAAATGGGAAAATATCCCCATAAGACAAACGAGTGAATTACTGAGATGGTGAAAAAGAGAAGATGGTCTTATTTTAGTTCCTTTGCAGTCTTAATGATACCAATGACCTTGGAACTAATTTTGGAGACTGCAAAAGAACCATTCAATTTGTTCTGGTGTTTATCTAGTATATATCACAACATTACCCATTTCTATATATTGTTGAAATGGACATTGGCAATGCCTATATTTTCATTGTGCATTCAGCAAACAAAATTGTCCTATCTTTGGCTTACTTTCATTGCAACTCAGCATGCGAATAATGTCCCAAAGAAACATATTAAAAATCCAAGTTTCCTTAGTCTACACCCAGAGAATCAGCTTCAGTGGCTCTGGAGTGGAGTACAGGCATTATAAATATTTCTCAATTTATTTGGAGAAACACTGCATCAGTCTTTACTGAGCACTTACTATGAATCAGATTTCCTCAGGCACTGAAGATAGAACCATAAACCATATAGAAGAGGTTCCACAATCAATTATGATATCATGTAATTGACTGCTGTGGTGGCAAAGTGTCTGAGATCAGAACATCAGAGATGAATCCCACCCCAAGGTGGGAAGTCCACCCCAAGGTGGGAAGTCCAGGAAGTTTATCAGGTGTAGTGTGGTATGAAGGGCAAAGGATTTGAGGTGGGAGGGTGAGGAAATGGCAGGAAAGGAAGAAAGGGCACTTCAGACAGAGGGAATGGTATGTGTAAAGACTGGCACAGCTAGATTGTGGAGTGTCAGGGGAAAGATGAGAAAAGGGACTGGAGACACCACCGTGAGCTGCTGAGGAGTTTGCTTTTTATCCTAAGAGCAAGATGGTGCCATTGAAGGGTTTAGGCAAGGGATTGATATGATCTTCTTTCTTTTTTAGAATTATTAGTTGGACTGAAGTTTAGAGGATAGGAGTGGAGTGGGGTGGAGTAGGAAAGATTGGACATAAAGAGACCCCTTAGGAGGCTGTTGCAGTATTTCAGAAAGAACAGCCGACCTAGGTAGTGGGAGAGTAGGGGATGGAGAGAAGTAGATGGGTTTAAGGAGGTGGATTTAATTAAGTTCCTTTATTAGTCAGGGTTTTTCAGAGAAGCAGAATCAATAGGAAACAAGAGATTTAATGTAAAATATTGGTCCATGTGGTTATGGAGGCTGAGAAATCCCATGATTTGCTGTTTGCAAGGTGAAGACCCAGGAAAGCTAATGGTTCAGTTTGAAGGCCTAGGAGACTTAAGAGCCAGTGGTATAGATTCTGAGTCTGCAGTGTGAGAACCAGGAGCATCAGAGGCAGGAAAAGATTGATGTCCTAATTCAATCGGTCAGGTCAGGCAGAGTGTGAACGCAACCTTCTTCTACCTTTTTGTTCTTTTCAGATTGTCAGCAAACTGGATGGTACCCACCCACACTGGGGAAGGCCATCTTCTTTCCTCAGTCTACCAGTTCAAATGCTAGTATCTTCTAAAAACATCCTCACAGACACACCCAGAAATAATGTTTAACCAGATATCTGAGTATCCCATGTCCCACCCAAGGTGACACATAAAATTATGACACCTTCTGACCCTGTGAGCTACATTCATGTAAGAATAGTTTGGAAAGGAAAAGAATTAAGGAAGAAAAAGCAAGGAGGAGTAATGCCAGCTCTAGCTCAACTCTACTGGCAAAAATGCATTACTGATTGGAAGAGATTTAGCTGAAGCGTATGGCCTTGCAGTGAGCTGATTCATCTGTAATTGTGTTTGTTTTTTTAAATGGATAGTAAATATGAGGATGAATAATTCAAATTTTTTTTGTCCTGCTACTTTTGACCTTTGGTTGATAGAAAATCTCAAGATATCTGTCCTGTTTATCATTGTATATGAGCTCCTAGCACAAAGCTTTTCTTCTGGATTTGTAACAAAAAGGGGATGTATCCTATCTTTCTACATTCTTCCCCTTCATTATTCCAAAACTATATAAAAATAACTCAAAGCGTAGGCTCAGAAGATGGAGAGACCGAGTGATTTGGGTAGGTAGAGTCTGGAGAGAGGGGATGGAATCATGTGATAAATGTTTACTGGACATCACCTGTGTTCTGGGCTTTCCGGCCTCTGGATGGCTTTTCCTGTTTCTTCTGGAAATGTTCAATTCTGCAGTTTGTTTGCCTTCTCAAATATTCCTCTGGAACCCCTACTCACCTTTCTCTTGGGGTTGAGCCATGTGTTTCTCCTCTCTGGTTTACTTATTTATTTTGCTGGAGTACATGCTTGGTAATTCCTAAGAGACAGTTCAAAGAAAGCAAACCTGCAGAATTGTTACATTTTTGAAATTGTTTGTAGTCTGCATTTACTAGATTAAAAATCACTTGCTAGGTTGAAAAGAGTTTTCTAATATAAAGACTTCCAGTGTTATTCAAGAGAAATAATAACACCAGTTGGGTAAATATCCTTGTGTAGGTGATCTGATTTTTTTTTTTTTTTAATTCTTGAAAGCTTTAGAGTCTTCTCTCGTTCCTGGTGTTTTAAAACTTTCTAGTGGCGTTTGTGTGTGTATGTGTGAGAATGTGTGTTCGAAAGAGAGAGGCTTGTGTTGCTAAGGACTTGTTAAATTGTTTGAGACTTGTCTCTCCCTTCAGTTCTGGGCAATCATCTTGTGTTCTTTCTCATTAGTTTCTACCTTTCTGTTTTCTCTTTCTTTCTGGAATTTCTGTTATTTGCTTTTGGACTTCTTAAAGTGATTACCTGTATCATTACTTTTTTCTGGCATAATTTCTCTTACCTTATGTTTTCCTTCACATTTTAGACAATCTTGACTTAATTTTCTAATCCTTTGGTTGAATTTTTATTTTGCTATTTTTATTTTTTGAGATGGAGTCTCGCTCTGTCACCCAAGCTGTAGTGCAGTGGCGTGATCTCGGCTCACTGCAACCTCTGCCTTCCAGATTCAAGTGATTCTCCTGCCTCAGCCTCCTGAGTAGCTGGGATTACAGGTGCCTACCACCATGTCCAGCTAATTTTTGTGTTTTTAGTAGAGGCATGGTTTCAGCATGTTGGTCAGGCTGGTCTCGATCTGCTGACCTCATGATCTGCCCGCCTCAGCCTCCCAAAGTGCTGGAATTACAGGTGTGAGCCACCATGCTCGGCCTCTGATTGCTTGTTTTTATAGTACTTTGTTCTTTATTTTATTGTTGCAATATCTTCGCAAATTTCTGTGAGGATGCTAATTAGATTTTTTAAAAGATCTCTATCATTGCTTGAATTCTCTTTATGTTCTTCAGGGCAGTTTTTCTTCGCTTTTTGTTTATTTTAGGCTGGAAGATTTTCTCAAATTCTTCATGATCTTTTACTCTTATTATTGAGTTGGATAAACTTGGAGTTAATTTGTTCAAATTCTTTAGAAGTTTGTTTCCTCCAACTCTGAGGGATGGCAGGAGATGAGGATAAGAGGAAAATGTATGAGTACTGGGTGCCTACCCCATGCCTAGAAGAGGAGATGATGGGGTGAGGAAACAGTTCCTGCCTCATTTCTCAGCCCACTTCTTGCTCCATCTTCCCTTGGATCTGCATCCTGGAGTTTTTGGGCCTTGAAGCTGGGAGGTCAGCAGGTTCTTCCTCTACTGCAGCATTGCTGTCTCATTGCTGCAGGCTGTGTGTCCCTTCCTCTGTTCATCAGCCTAGGGCCTCCATCTGTGTCCTGTATTCCAGAAATTATTGACATCTCTAGCTCAGTAAGTACTTTCTTCTTTTCTTTTCTTGATCTAGACTTAAATATGTAGAGTGCTTAATAGAAAGCACTCAATAAATGTTGGTTGTTATTTTTACTTCTACCTCTTACAATCGAATTACTCTCATTTTCAAGCATCTTTGATTAGAGAGGAGAAAAATACCTCTGTTCTGTCTCACCTTGAGCTGGCAGTCTCCTATTCTCTTAAATCTAGTCATTATTGATGACCAGCATCTCTGAGGGTGCTTTCCATTCTTGTAAGATGAGTCCCTTTCATCTATTTATAAAAGCATGATGAAAATGCATTTTAAGGGCACTCCATGGAAAAGACTTCTTATGTCATCATATTATAATTTTCTGAGTTGTTTCCTTAGCAAATAGAATACCTGCTTTAATTTTACTTCTATTTTGAAATGCTAAAGCCATTGATCAGAAAACAGATGAGTCAACTGAATTTGCTCATGAAAATATTGTTTCTTATAATTAGCTTTTGCGCTTCTGATGTTTTGCCTGAAAATCGCTATTACAAAGGATACAGGAGCTTTAGCAATCCATATTTATACCATAACAGTTTAGAAGCATTAGTAGATTTAGAATCAGTTAAAAATCATTTACCAACACTTCTACTTCTGAAAGATACACTAGCACAAGGTCACTCTGTATTTGACACACCTTTTCAAACATTGTCTATTTATAAGCAGATCTGTCCAGCAACAAAGCCTAACATCTTCAATATTTATATGACTTGTACCTTCTGCTAATTTCCTTTTGCTGGTAGCACTTTGTCATGCTCATTCCCAATCCTCCACTTTCCAGTTCCCTTCTCTGACACTGGGTTAACTCTTTCAGGTGATCATATGTCACTAGATGGAAAATATGTCAGTAGATATTTGTGAATGACCGGGTTAAATGCAGTCACTTTCAATGATATGACATGACCAATACGGAAATGCGAATATAGACACTCAGATCCTAGTTATTCTAATAATCCAAAAATACTTACCCGCACTTTCTTAGGTTGTTAAAAGAAAGTCAACTCAAGATTTGGACCTGAATTAAAAACACACTGCATGAATATGTTTATTTGGTTTTGTAGATTCTTGCTCAGTTAGCCTAGTGTTTTGTTTTTACCTTAGACCAATCTCTTTACAACGCGTGCGTGCGCGCGCTTGTGGTTTTGCCCTTTACGTTTTGCTAGATAGATTTTTAAAATCAAAAGCATGAGGTCTAAGCCTTCCTCCCTCTGTTTACAGCCTTGCCTGTACAGGCACCATGTGTACATCCTGCCTTCTTCATTATGCACCTTTCTGGGGGTCACTTTGCTGAACACAGGGCATAACCCTATAGGCTATCTGACCACACAGAGCCTCCCATAGAGCTTTTCAGATCAAAGTTTCCTAAAGTCCCTATAAATGACTGTATTTTCAGATGTGCATGCTCTCAGTGGGACATGGTTTAACTGCAGTCATTCCCTTGGAAATCTTTCAGGTATGTAGACCTTTTCTCATTCCTGTAATGAAGAGGATTACTCTTTCCTCACCTCCAACCCTCTTGAGTAATCATTCAGCAAGACCTGCTAATTCTGTAACTTAATCCATGCACTCAGCCCCATTCCTGCTCTCAGAGCATCAGGACTTCTCTCTTTACTGGCTGCCTCCCAGTGGATTTCACTGCCTTCAGCCTTGCCCCTCTCCAGCCCATCCACCACATAGCAAATCACACCCAGCTCTTCTTCCTTTAAAATTCTGTGTTGGCTCCACATTGCTGTCAGAAGAAACATCAGACACCTTAATGTCAAGCAAGACTCTTCCAGCTGACCTCTGTAGCTTCTTCTCCCACAAAATGCCCTCTTTCTTCTCTAGTCCTAACTTGACCAGTTCCTTTTTATCCTTTATGACTCAGGTCAAGTTTACCTTCTCCAGTAACCCACTCATTGCTTAGTCTGGGTGGTGCTAGGGATTCCCTCTCCTGTGTACTCCCACAGCTCTGGGTCCATGCATCCGTTATGCCACTTAGCACACTTTATTGTCATTTTATGCACATGTGTGTCTGATAGCAGAACTATGCCTCATTTAAAAAAATTATTTTGTAAGTGCTGTCATGGCACGTGGTGTTTGTTCAGTGATTATTTCCAAAACTCAGCTCAACTGAGTGAAGGCAAGGGATATGTCTTTACTGTTCTCCTCTTCCTTCTCCTACTTCTTCAGTTTTACTCTCCCTGAGGTCATTTTTGTTATCTAACCCTTTGTGCTCCTCTCAAGTGACTGTGATACTGACACTACGAGTGCCTCTGTTTTAGTCCTCTATCTTCTGGGTTGAGAGGGGTTGATCTAGTCCCAATTTTCTGTATCTTCTGTCTTGCTTCTTTATTTTCCTTTCCTGGAGCTAGTTAACTAGCTAGCTAGCTCTAGGGCTCTCTCAGTCTCTGTCTCTGACTTTCTCTCTCTCTTAAGCCACAGTTTTATTGAGGTAGAATCCACATGTTTCACCATGTGTTTCCACCATGTAAAGCATAAACTCAAATATTTTAATTATATTCTCAGAGTTGTGTAACCATTACTACAGTAATTTTAGAACATCTCATTACTCTGAAAAGAAACTTTTCAATATACTGTCACTCCAGATTTCTCAAGCCCCAGTCCCTGACAACTACTAATCTACTTTCTGTCTCTATAGATTTGCCTATTCTAGACATCTTATATGGTGGAATTATGCAAAATATGTGAGCTTTTGTATCTGGCTTCTTTCACTTGCTTTAAGGTTTTCAAGGTTCATCCTGTTTATAGCACACATCAGTATTTCATTCCTATATTATTCTACTCAGGCTGCCAGAAGCATAGCCTAAGTGGCTTAGAAATTTATTTCCTCATGTTTCTGGAGGCTAGAACCATGCTGCCAGCATGGTTGGTTTCTGGTGAGACCACAAGTTCAAGGAGAAAGCTACACCGTCTTTTATGACATAACCTCAGAAGTCTTACACCCTCAGTTATTCTATTAGTCACACAAGTCAGCTCTGACTCACTGTGGGCGGGAATGACACAAGGGTGTGAATACTAGGAAGTGAAGATCATTGTTGAGGGGAAGGGTTGGGGAGCATCTTGGAGGCTACCATGGCCTGCTCTCTGGCTTCCAATGATTTATGCCCCTCCCACCTGCAAAAAAAACGCCCTCTTTTACCACCTCTACAAGTCCCGGCATCAATTCAGTGTCCGGAATGTTGTCATCTGAATCAGGTCCAGGTATGAAGAAAGCTGCTTAGATATAGTTGAGTGTAGCTCCTTCAGTGCAGTTACTCTTGAATCAAAAGCCAGTTATCTAAAGAGAGAAATTATCTCATTCCCACCCAATAGAGAGTGGTTGGACAGGCATAGGATAGCTTCAATAGACCGCCCTGCCTCCCATTTGTAAAAGAAGCATAATTGGAGGCACGCAGGACTAACTAGCCTAGAGCAGTTTGAAATGCATCAGGACACATGTTGGTAGGGCTAAGTTGTTCCACTGTCTAAGTGATTTTTCATGGCTCTGACCTCTACCATATGGACTCTTGATTCTTCCCTCTGTCTTCTTTCCTTTTTTATAAAAGTTTTGAATCTTAAGGGTGTTCTCAGGCTGTTTTCTGCATGTAGAAGTTTGGTTGTTCAAAGACCTCCTTTCAGTTAGTATTATTTCTGACTATTTTAGTATAAGCTGACTGTTTCTGCTAATATAATTCCCTTTAAAAGTTTGTGAGTCTGCTATGAATATTATGGATTCACTCCATTAGACAAAAGCCACATCCAAAAATCACTTCAAAATAAAGCCTTTCTCTACCTTGGGCTTCTGCTGAGGTTACTGAGGGACAACAACCTATGTTTCCTAGAATCCTATTGATTACCAGTCATTTAAGATACTGCTTTAGATTTTTCTGGTCTTACCAAAGGATTTTAGATACACCTTTATCTTCATCATTAGACCATATTCTCTTGTTGGTATCTGAGTAGGATCATTTTCTGGACGTAATTTCTTAATTTTGATATTATTTACCATCTGGAGAGGCTTTGAATTTTCGAACCTCTAACAAGTTCTACCTCCTTTACATTTAAAACTTCTTTATATTGAAGTCTTTAGCTTATCCTTCTACCCTTACACTTTACTGGAAGAGTGAGAAGAAAATAGATAGTGTCTTCAAAACTCTACCTGGAAATCTGGAAATTTCCTTTGCTACATTTCTCAGTTCATTAGTTACAATATGTACATTTCATTTTATAGCAGGTAACATTGTTGCTCAGTTTTCTGCTATTCATTAACAAGAATTCACTTCCCATTAGTTTCTCCAACTTCTTTTAAGTCTTCACTGACACCTTCAAAAGGCATAAAGCTTCTTCTGGAAGTCCTTAGGCTTTCAGTAATACTTTCCTCAAGTTCTTTACAGCTTCTACCCACTGCCTGGCTTCAAAGCCACTCTTACAGGATAAGTTCTTTATAATGGTATTAATAGCACCCCTCTTCCAAGTACCACAATCTACATTAGTTGTATGTTGCTGAATAACAAATCACTCTAAAATGTAGATGCTTAAAACTACAGTAATCATTTATGATCTAGTGTTTTCTTTGGGTCAGAAATTTGAGAACAGCTTGGCTGAGTGATCCTGGCTTAGAGCCTCTCATGAGTTTGCAGTCAGATTCGGTTTGTTCCACAATCATCTGAAGGCTTGATAGAGGATGGAGAACTCTTTTCTGAGGTGAAGTGGTTACGCACATGGCTGACGAGCTGATGTTCGCTGTTGGCAGACCTCAGTTTCTCCCCATGAGGACCTCTGCGTGGGGCTGCTTAAATGTCCTCATGGCATAGCTGACTTCCACCTCAGTGAGCAATCCAAGAGCCCAAGGAAGAATCTGGAGTACCTTTTATGACTAGACTCAGAAGTCACACACTCTACTTCCTCACTGTTTTACTGGTCAGCCCTGATTCTCTGGTGTGAGGATCACTAGAGAGCCGCCACCTTGGAAGTTAGCTACGGTGCATCTTGACCTATGTTCTGTTTTTCCCTTTGGTGGAAAGATGCTTTTGCAATTACAGTAAGAGTGGCATTAATGATAGCAACAATAGCAATGCCTATCATTTGTTGGGTGTTTATTATACGTTAGGCAATATGATAAGCATTTTAGATGTAATTTCTCTTCTATCATTATCATGAGTAGATGGTTTTATCCTCATTTTTCTTTCTTTTCTTTTTTTTTTTTGAGTCAGAGTTTTTTACTCTTATTGCTCAGACTGGAGTGCAGTGGCTCCATCTCAGCTCACTGTAACCTCCACCTTCTGGGTTCAGTGATTCTCCTGCCTCAGCCTCCTGAGTAGCTGGGATTGCAGGCAAGCACCACCATGCTCAGCTAGTTTTGTATTTTTTGGTAGAGATGGGGTTTCTCAATGTTGGTCAGGCTGGTCTCAAACTCCCGACCTCAGGTGATCTGCCTGCCTTGGCCTCTCAAAGTGCTGGGATTACAGGCATGAGCCACCATGCCTGTCCTGTCCTCATTTTTCATGTGAGAAGACTGAAATTCAGAGAGTTTGAGTCTTTTTTGAGATTATACACTTGGTAGTAATTACATAAAATGCAGATCTGTAATACAGTTCTGAAATGTGCCACTTCTCTTGCTTTGTTTAATCGTGTCTTTCTTTTCTCCTTTGGGAGAGCTGTAGCCCTAATACTGAAGAGTTTTGTTTAAAGAGGTTTGTCCCAGTGTGAAGAAAGCTTGGTAAAAAACAGCTGCTGTTTGTTCATGTTCACAAGAAAGCGAAAGCTGAGAGAGGAAGAATTGCTTCTCAACCATGTGAACAAAGCAACCACCTCTGTAACAAAATATCTGTGAAAGGAGAAACTGCAAAAATAACTAGGAAGAACTATGGTAAAATTAAAATACATGATTTAGCCCAAACAGTATATTTCCCTGTACATATAAGTATACCAAAAAAAAACTTCAAATATAAAGTCATAAGAAAAACATGGCCCTTGAATAAAAACACTGAATCTTTCTGCTTGATGTGTTTTGCTTTCATTTAGTTTTTCCTTCCCATAGCACTTAGTCTTGCCTCTGTTCTGGCCCTGTTAACCAGTTTATCTTAGGCCGTGGTTATTAGTGAACCACAGTGTTCCAGCAAGTTGTTAGCCCCAACGGGGACTACTCCTTTGTTTCCGAATTTTCTACAACACTTAGTGAGGTGTCTTGATAATGGTAGGCAACTGTGAATGCATACTGAAATCGATTCATATACATTTACTTTTTTAACTTCTTTATTGGATTGCCTGGAATGTCAAGAAGGTTGGACAATGATAGATGGATCTTTATCAGTATAATAAAACTTAAAATACTATTATTTTAGTTGATTGAGATATTTTTCTAGCATTACAGAGTCATTAAAAGGAGAATCATTACAAAAAGGGAAAATGACAAAACAAATATAGTTCTTCAAGTTTCGTCAAAATGAGAAGATCTGCTTTCTTCACAGGATTTATCTTTTTTTTTTGAGATGGAGGGAGTCTCCCTCTGTCACCCAGGCTGGAGTACAGTGACGTGATTTCAGCTGAGTGCAACCTCTGCCTCCTAGGTTCAAGCAATTCCCTGCCTCAGCCTCCCAAGCAGCTGGGATTACAGGCACCCGCCACCACGCCCGGCTAATTTTTTTGTATTTTTAGTAGAAATGAGGTTTCACCATCTTGGCCAGGCTGATCTTAAACATCTGATCTTGTGATCCACCTGCCTTAGCCTCCCAAAGTGCTGGGATCATAGGCATGAGCCACCATGCCCGGCCAGCATTTATCTTTTAAGAGAGAAAAATTATTTTGAAAGAGCAACACATATTTAAAAAATTCAACAGCAGCACAATTTCTGTTGTTGTTCAAATAAAAATTTTCATCTTTTTTGGGGCAAAATCTTGTCAGAATATAAAGCATCGATAAAAATGAAGGAAATGAGTCCACTTTAGCTTCTTTGCATGAGATTTGAATATTTGATCTTAGGTTTTTTTTAAAAAAATATTTATTAGTGTCTGAATTTATTTAAATTAATTTTTCCATTATAGTTTTATTCATTTAGAAGTCTTTGACCTGCCATACAAAACCTTTATTGCATCTGCCTGGAGTGTTTTTGTAGAGGACATACAATGACAGACCAAGTTTTTTATCTGACATAGGCCTTTTGAAAGTGAAGATATTTATGTAGATTGGGGAAAAAACCCATAGCTCTGTCTTAATATAAGATTATTCTTGAATTGAAACTTTCTTTACCATAACATCTTTATTGAGAGATAATTCAGGTACTATATACAATTCATCATTTAAAGGATACAATTCAGTGGTTTTTAGTATATTCACAGAATTATGCAAATATTGCTGCAATTTTATAGCATTTTCACAATCCCAAAAGGAAAGAAATCTCATATCCATTAGCATCCTCTCCCTCAAACCCCAGTTCTGAGAACGTATTAATCCATTTTGTCTCTCTTTTTTTTTTTGGAGATGAAGTCTTGCTCTGTTGCCAGGCTTAAGTGCAGTGGCACGATCTCGGCTCACTGCAACCTCTTCCTCCTGGGTTCAAGCAATTCTCCTGCCTCAGCCTCTTGAGTAGCTGGGACTACAGGCATGCACCACCATGCCCAGCTAATTTTTGTATTTTTAGTAGAGACGGGATTTCACCATGTTGGCCAGGATAGTCTCAATTTCTTGACCTCATGATCTGCCCGTGTGAGCTTCCCAAAGTGCTCAGATTATAGGCGTGAGCCATCATGCCCA
>CAUYQU010064214.1:0-19775 GCA_963574635.1 Cheracebus regulus
AGAACGGCCGGGCGCGACTTCTCTGGCCCCTCTTCCTCGGACCATAGAACCTCGCCCGGGAGCTGAATAAACTGGAATTTAACTTTTCTGAGATTGGTCTCAGTTTTCTCACTTTGCTTTCGACAA
This sequence comes from Cheracebus regulus, assembly GCA_963574635.1. Lineage (NCBI taxonomy): Eukaryota > Metazoa > Chordata > Mammalia > Primates > Pitheciidae > Cheracebus > Cheracebus regulus. The sequence goes on from CAUYQU010064214.1 coordinate 127, forward strand.
TACACCTTACAATAGACAATAATTATTCTAAATGAGATTAATTACAAAATAAAATTTATGAAAAGCCCACAATTACAATGAAAAACAAAGAGTAACAAAAGCACTCAACAAAGCAAATAAAAGTAAAATTAATTATTCTTTGAACTGAATTTATACAAATTTGAGTAAAATGACTAATTTATAAGAAAACTATAATTACCAATAAATGACCCAAGAAGCAATAGAAAAGCTAATCAGATAAGTATTATATATAACACTGAGCACATTTTCAAAGGGTTATACGATGAAAATTTTCTGGCCCAGAAAATCTTGCAAGCAGTTTTTGCAATATGTTTAAGAACAGATAATTGTGTTGCTGTTTACTATTTCTAACTATAGAGAACAAAGAAAAATTATGCATTTTTGAAGATTCAAGAATAAGTGAAATATGCTTAGCATACTGGTAGTGTGCTACTTTGGTTATGTTCATTATTACTAAATCATCATAGCATTGAAACCAATATCTGACAAAGACAGAGCTAGGAGAAATATAAAAAACAGTCCACCTCCCTGATAGACATTAACACATACATTTTTGATGATATGTAACTGAATAGCTTCCTGTAAAACATGCATAAAAACTACATATGATCAATTTGGATTAACCTGGGAATCCAGAGATCATACAGTCATAGTTTTATCTTTTTTACCTAATTTACCATTTTTATAAAAATGAAAAATCCTAATAAGTGATAAATTTGATATGATTCACAACTAATTTTCTAATCACAACACTCAAGAAAATAAGCCCCCAAAATTAATCTCTCTGTGGAAATAGCAAAGACTAAGTAAACTTAGAAAGTTCGCATTTGATTATATTTAGAGAATATTATCCTTTGTATGCTTTGTATGGCTTTAGCTCTAACAATGTTTCATATCACCATTTCTTCCTTTTTGTCCCTTGAGAGCTAATGGTTGCAATGACTTCTTTCTGTTGCTAGTTACCAAATGCCTCAATCTACCTCATTGGTTCTCTTAGTCATGCCATAACTTGGGGAATAGTCCCTTCCTTAAATATTCTTCAATTCCAGGCTTAGCAGGTCTTCTCTTTCCTTTGAAGATAAGTAGCAAATATATTATTCTGCCTTTATGGACAGAATTTTTGCATAGGCAGAATAGGCAAGGGAGTTAGCCTTATATGGTTTGATGAGAATTGTGTCAATACAGAGCTCCTTTGCTAAATATATATGACTTGTATAATGAAATACTAAAATCCCCTACTAACTTCTTCTAGATAAGATATCATACCTACGAATGCTCTTCATTTTAAAATTCAGATGTCCTCTGGAGGTCTAACATATTCAGTTCCTTAAAAAGAAATGTAATTTTTCTTTGTTAACCAGATGTGTTGCTCCTTTGCCTGTGAAGTCCTTAGTACTGAAAGTGGTTCAAATAATACAAAAAAAAAAAAGATGTTATTTTAAAAGGCAAACTTCCTCTTCTGTCTACTTTTCCATTTTCTCATGGTAATCTATGACATCATTTATAAAGAAAATACAAGAAGTAATATTTCTGTACTTTAAGTTTTAGTGAATAAATCAAAATTTCTGTAGAGTAAAATTCTATACAGTACAAGTCTTTATCATTGTTATACTCCTATATTATTGTTTCTGCTTGTGTCTGGGTGCAGGAGAAATTGCAAAACATTGGGAGTGATATTTATGTACTGTCTTCTGGAGCATCATCAATGTCTGTTAGTATTTTATCACAGTTGGTCTGCTATGCCTTCCTCTGTCCCTACCTTAACTGCTTTGTTGCAACTGAGCCTGTCCTAAATTTTGGACATATGCTAACATTGACTGCTGATATATCTGGAATGTGCAGTGGCCTGTATTCATAAGAACCACAGACTTCGAACCTTCCTTGTCATAAGCCCAGGCCTATTTTGGCCATCAGTTCTCTCAACACTCTTACACCTTCCCGTTATGTAGAGCATGCAGAAATTCCTGGTTCTTCTCCATGGCCCATTGGGGCAATGTAAAACAGAGAAAGAAACCATCTTAAATACTCTATTTACCAAAACATAAAATATATATCCCATTGTACTCTACTGTAGCTATCTCATGTTGACATGTAACAGACTGTAATGATGTCTTCTTCCAGAGTTCCAAATAACAAGTGATGCAGAAGCACGTTCTGTTTGTTTTGTTTTTCTTTGCTTACACTCTCAATCTTATATCTGTCCATATGCCCAGTGCCCAGGGGGATTAATATTGTCTCCTTTAAATATTTCCATCATCATCTCATGTCCATGTAGTATTCTTTTTGCCTGCCTTCATTGTGGACACTGCCCTTGAATGATACCTGGTGTTTTCCAATGTGTAAGAGAGAAAGGAAGAGTACAGTAGGAACTGAAATACAGAAAGTTCTGAAGTAATAACCTTTTAACTCACTATTAGGACTCTTAATTTTACATTTAATGGAATAAAAATCCATATGAAAGCTTTGAGCAGTGGAGAGGTATGACAAAAGGTTATAGAAGAATCAATATGGCTGTCACACTGAGAATAGATCATAGTGCAGTGGTGGCCAAAATACAGACTAATTAGAGGCTATTGCCGTAATACAGGTGAGAGATGCTGGCTTGAAACAAAGCTGTAGTGGTTGAAGAGATAAAAAGTATCGAATTTTAGACTTTTTTTTTTTAATGGAATAGATGACAGTATTTTCTTGTGGATTGGAAGTAGGGCTTAAGAGAAAGGCTTCAAGAATAATTAAGAAGTGACTGCTGACTGCTTGCCATTTTCTTCTTTCTTAATAACAAATTAGCCTTATTATATCCTTATTAGTGGAGGTGGCAGTGTTTTCAAATTAAAAAAGAAAGACGAGAAAGAGGAGGGGAAGAAAGAAGAGGAGAAAGAGAATACATTTCTTAGCTTCTCTTTCACATGAAAGTATCCAAAAAAAAAATGCAAAGATAAAATTACCTGGTGGATCTTTGGGGAATGTACATTAAAATGAGTTGCTTAGCTAGAATATATGCTTTATTGTACTCTTCTTTTTGAAAATTTTTTTGTTTTTAAAATTTCTGTATGGTTACACAGTAGAGGTACATGAGGTACTCTGATAAAAGCATGCAATGTGAAATAAGCACATTATATAGCATGTACTCATTTTTTGTTCCTTTCTGCTATTTGGAATATGGACTAAAATGCCAAGACGTTGGTAAATGATGCATTTTAAGCCCTAAACTGATAACAGTGGTTGTCTATATCTAAAATATTTGTCAAATTGGAAAAAATAATTCTTGTATGTTTAGACCACTGGAATCAGGTCTCTGTTACTTGTATTTTAGCTTAAATTCTAAGTAACACAAATGAATTCAAGATTTTTGGTCTTAGCACATCAAAGAATGGCCTTGCTATTTACCGAAAAAGAGAAGGCAGTTCGGAGAATATTTTGAGGGAAAACCAGGATCTCAGTTTTGCAGGCATTAAGTTTTTGATGCCCATTAGATACCTATGTACAAATTTTTAGTAGATATCTCGGCATATGAGTCTGGAAATCATGAATGAGTCTTAGAAATCATTATGTTAAATGCATAGATACCTGTGAGTGATGTCTAAAGCCAGTACAAACTTCATAATTTCCCAAATGTTATTGATATATTTAAAACAATCAAATCATTGCCTTTATTTTTTTCTTTTTGTGTAATCAGGTAAATATTAGTTCATAATTAATGTATAAAAATGGATAAATATCCTGTCTTTATTTTCTCTTACCACAGTGGCATCACAATGAAGATTTACTAAATTATAGTTGATTTCAGTTGACATCTTCAAATCTTTGTAATATTCTGGATGCCAATGTATTTAAGTCAGCTTGGACAAAACTATATTATATTTAGTATAATAAATAAAATACTAATAAAATCATTAATTCGATTACATAATTACAATTTATTTGTGACAGTGTTCATTAGTACTAAAATAGATATGTAGTAAACAGACACACACGTATATATATATACATATGTTTTTGTATTTAAAAATATATGAGCAATTATGAACAAAAATATTAATAGTTCTATCAAAACACTAAGAGAAAATATTTCTATATTCATCACCATTGATTAACATGACTTAATCTAATCTATACATACTTGAGATTTAGGAATATATCAAAAAAGCAGATAGTAATAAATATGAAAATTATTACCCATTGAAACTGTTCAACCTAAGCAGCAATCTTAGTATTGCTGATTCAGCATTGTTACAGAAGTATGAACGATTATATTTCCAAAATTCTTTTCCTATAGAAACCTTGTTCTGCAAAAGCAGAATATCAAAATTCCTCACATTTTAACACTATAGTTGTATTTTTTTTACTCCCACTGTAATTACTTAGAGGAAAATTAGTACCATAAAATTATACATTTATCATCTTATGGCATTCTCCCATTTTTGATCCTGCATTTATGAGCTTGCATTCAGCCAGCAATATGTTATTATCCACTTATAAGCAGCCAATAAAATAGTAAATTATACATTTGAAAGCCTGGCTTGCTGACATTTCTTAAAGTTCACTGTATTTATTTTCTCTTCTGTAGCAGAAATGTGCTACAACCGCTCAAGGTCTGCAATCAGATTCCTATTTAGATGCTGTTGAGAGGCAAGTATAACTAGTTCTCAGTAGTGTTTCATGTCCTATATGCCACACTTACACTGCCATTTTGTAGTCATTTGTTCTACATCTAAAGATTAATTTATAATCAGATATATATAATCTGTTATATGCATTAAGCTTGATTATACCTGTGTCTTCACGAAGATAACTGTGACATATTAATTAATTTGCAAGTGTGTTCTATTTATATTTTATATAGTATCACAGACAATATTAGGCATGTGATAATTTGCCATTAGGCCCCAAAATTAATAATGTGATTTCCCAATGACTCTGAAACATTTTCAAGATACTAGAAATTTGTGACAGATGCCTCTTACATCTATGAGAATCTAGAATATTATGCTTTAAAATGCATTTTCTCATAAGTAGCTAATTAACTTTCTCATTGTTCTCAGCTGTAAGTCTGTAAAAAGTTATTTTGTTCACTTGTCTGTAACAAGAAATCTTTCGCAATTGTTAAGGTAATTAAAGCATTACTAGTGCATGCATGCTCGCTATATTCAAAACATTTTCTACTTGATATGAGTTGTCATGGCATTATCAAGACTGGGGAGGAAAGAAAAAATAAAATAGGGTCAGCTTATGGTTTTGCTCTTTGACTTTAAATATGATTGATTGCATCGTTAAATTTGTCCCTGAGTCCTTGTTTAAAATAAAAACTGGAAAGCATTTTGTAGGAGCAATGCTGCTCTTTTGTTCAATTTGCTTCTTTTAATTCAATGGAATACTTAATAAAGTCATACATTTTGGCAAGTTTTAGAAATTTTTTTGTCTTTTTATTACAGTTAGGTAGGGGTTTTATTTCCTCGTGTTTGCTTTATTTTGCTTGGGTAAATAAACGTTTTTAAATTTAATTTATGTCTTTACATTATATAGGTAGTCCAAGATGTTAGCTGGTAACAAAATTATCAAAGCAAAATGGATGTTTATGTTATGAGTTCCTTGATCTCCTACTCTTAGGCTTTTTGAGATAGATTCACTTTTACCATTTTGATCTTCTAAAATATTTTTTTATTTTTAATTTTTGTGGGTACATAGTAGGTGTATATATTTATGAGGCACAAGAGCAATTTTGATACAGGCATACAAAACATGATAATCACGTCAGGGTAAATGGAGTATCCATCACCTCAAGCATTTATCATCGCTTTGTATTGTAGTTTAATTCTACACTTCTAGTAATTTTTCAATGTATAATTCCTATTGACTATAGTTACCCTGATGTGCTATGACACAGTAGATCTTAATCATTCTATCTATTTTTTGTACTCATTAACCATCCTCATTCTGCACCAATCTTCCCACTATGCTTCCCAGCCTCTGGTACCCATTCTTCTACTCTTTATGAGTTTAATGGTTTTAGTTTTTAGCTCCCACAAATAAGTAAGAACATGCAAAGTTTGTCTTTCTGACCTGGCTTATTCACTTAACCTAATGACCTCTAGTTCCATCCATGTTGTTGCAAATTACAGGATGTCATTCTTTATATTTCATCCACAAGCTGTAGTACACAGGTATTATTTTCTGGTCTAATATCACATCCCCATTTTATCTTTAAGAGAAACTAAACTATTTTTCTGCAAACTACCCCTTTCCTCACCTTAATCCATACAGGTGTTTTGTATGGATTAACTCATGTTCAGTATGATAAAAGAAGCAAATTGAACAAAAGAGCAGTATTGCTCCTACAAAATGCTTTCCAGTTTTTATTTTAAACAAGGACTCAGGAACAAATTTAAAGTTGCAATTAATCATATTTAAAGTCAAAGAGCAAAACCATAGGCTAACCCTATTTTATTTTTTCTTTCCTCCCCAGTCTTGATAATACCATGACAACTCATATCAAGTTAATCCATAACTATTACCTTACTTATTGTATGCCTGTTGCTCCATCCAGGTATGGGCAGTTTATCCTATTGAGTGAATCATTTCTTCAGTGAGCACTTTTTAAATTATACAGGAAAGTATGAGTGATTCCAACTTATTACAGAGTTTTAAATTGCGATGACATCAGTTCTATTAATAGGCTAATAAAAACTTTTAAGATTAGGCCTGGTCATAAGAATACTTTTTCAGGAATCATTTCATGAATAGATACACAAAAATGCTTTATTTATGGTTCTGTATTAGTCAAAATTCTCCAGATATACAGAACTGATAGATACATATATGATAGATAGATATGAAAATAGATATATAAATATGTGTGAGGGGATTTATTAGGGGAATTGGCTCAAATTATTATGGAAGCTCCGATGTCCCACACTAGATCATCTGTAAGCTGAAGAACCAGAGAAGCCACTAGCGTGGCTCAGTCCAATTTCGAAGGTCCAAGACCTGAGAAAGCCAACGATGAAAGTCTCAATCTGAGTCCAGTGGCAGGAGAGCCCCAGGAGACTGCTAGTGCAAATCCCAGAGTGAAATGACTGAACAACCTAGAGTTCTGATGCTCAACGGCAGCAGAAGAGAGAGATATAATTGGCCCTTCTACCTTTTTGGTTTTATAGGAGCCCTTAGCCAATTGGATTTGCCCACATTGAGAATGACATTTCCCTACTTTGTTGACTGGCTAATATGCCAATTCTCCTCCAAAAAAAACACCCTTACAGACAAATCCAGAAACAATGCTTCATCAGTTATCTAGGCATCCTTCAATCCAGTCTACAATGAAAATTAATGGTCACAGGTGTCACCTTGGTTTTTCTGTTCTATTTTCAATGACCCTTGATTGCAAGTTACAGAAAACAAAATTAAGCATAAATCAAAGTGTATTGGAAGGATCCCAGGGACCTTATAAAATAGTAAAAATATGGAAAAAGAAAAAACAAAGGATGGCCAATGATTTATCACCAGAGTTCTTTATCACCTGTCTCTATTTCTCTCTACATGTCCAATCTTTTGTTTTGTTTTGTATTTTAAATTGTGTTTACTTTAAATTTTTGTGAATACATAGTAGGCATATATATTTTTGGGTTACATGGGATATTTTGATACACACCTGCAACACATAATAAGCACATCAGGGTACGTGGAGTATCCATCAACTTAAGCATTTATACTTTTTGCTACAAACAATTCAATTATATTAGGGAACCAAAAATTAAAATAATTGAACTCATGTTCAGTATGTTTGTCTCTCTCCCCTCAGAATGACTCTCTATCTTGAGAAAAAAAATGTTTAAACCTTGTACCATATCTTGTTTTTTTAGACATCCAGAGAGATGGACTCTTAAAGATACACAATCCCTACTTTTAAAATTCTAGAGAAGAACTGAAGGAAAGGTTGACCACCTTTTTTAGGGGAGAAAAAGTGATAGGGTTTTCCTCACTCATCACAACGGGGTTCATAGCTAACACCTCTAAAACAAAAGACAAATTAACAAGAGAAAATCATGGTTTACTTATTTAACCAAAGTTTTATGTGACATGAGAGCCTTCATAAATAAATGAAAACCAAAAGACCCAGAGAAAATGATATATTTTTATGCTGAGTATGATGGGAAAAGATAGATAGTTGTGAAAAAACACGATTGGGAAAAAAGAATATAATCTAGTGATGTTATATAAGCTGAGATAAACTTCCGCAAGGACTGTTTGTTCAGATTATTTCCTGCATCTCCGTATGACATTTCTTCCTCTAGAGTATGGAGCAGGACACGTGTCCCAGGAGGATCATTAGGGGAGAAGTCAGATCAGAGAGTCTCAACCAAAGTGCCATTTTTCAACGTAGTACTTTCGAAGCCTTGACACAGTCATGAGTGTGATCTTTCAGAATCACGTGGCAAATCAAGCAATTGGCAAGTTTTTAATAAGAACTAAAAATAGCTTTGAAGATATAAAAAAGATATAGATTAAAACAAGTTATATAATTTATCAAAAATGATTTCAGAGGAAAACATTATAGTGGTCCTGAGGGAATGTGTTCTCTTCCCAGGGTCCACAAGGGGGCGTAGTTTTAAGGGCAAGACCTTCCCAGCACCATGCCCCGCTCCCATCTCTCTCCATCCAGGAGATTTAATGGTTTATGTTTAAATTTTGGCAGGCTTGGGAAAGGGTCAAGTCAATCACCCCAGCAGAAGTTTAAAGGAACTCCTTTCATTGGCCAGAGGTCTTGGAGAAGGTGGGGGTTCCTCCCAGGTTAAAAGTCCCCTGCCTCCATACCCCTTCAGACTCCATGTTTGGATCTCCTTCCACACACGTTTTCTCTCTCATGTGGAAGTTTTCTCTCTTCTCTTGTTTTTCTCTCTCTCTAAATAAATAACCTTTCTGCAACACTTTTTGGGTCTGGTATTTACAAGCTTACCGCACACCTGCTGTGGTCCCCTCTCTCATTCTTGAGTGGGCAAGAGACCAAGAACCTACAACATTCTCTCAGGGGAGGTGTGCCTCCCCAGCACCCCAAAACCCAGTTACAGTCCTGCTTATCTGAAGGGGCTATGTTTCAAAATACCTAGTGGATGACTGAAACTACTGTTAATACTGAACCCTATATTTCCTGTGCACACATATCTATGATCATATTTAATTTATAAATTAGACACAATACAAGGAATAATAACTGATAAACTAGAACAATCGTAATAATATCACATACTGTAATAAAAGTTATGTAAATGTAGTCTCTCTCTGAAAATATCTTACTGTATGTAATATCTTCACAGTGTAGTTGATGGTGGGTAACTAAAATCCCAGAAAGTGAAAACAAAGATAATGGAGGACTACTGTGTATCTTAGAGTTAGATTAGTGTTAAATATGTGCCAACATAAAAAAACTGTCTCATTTACACAAATTCAATATATTGTTTTCTCTTAAAGCAAAAGGAACTAATAATATTTTCTATAGTGACTATTACTTGTTAATAATGTAGCTTCTTATTTTTCTTTGAGACAGGGTCTTGCTCTGTCAACCATGCTAGAGTACAATAGTGCCATCACAGCTCACTACAGCCTTGACTTCCTGGGCTCAAGAACTCCTTTGGCTTCAACCTCCCAACAGGCTGGGGTTAGAGACAACTACTACCACATCTGGCTATTTTTTGTATTTTTTAAAATTATACTTTAAATTCTGGGATACATGTGCAGAACGTGCAGGTTTGTTATGTAGGTATACATGTGCCATGATGGTTTGCTGCACTCATCAACCCATCATCTACATTAGGTATTTCTCCTAATGATATCCCTCTCCTTGCCCCCCAACACCTCAACCGTCCCTGGTGTGTGATGTTCACCTCCCTGGGTCCATGTGTTCTCATTTTCAACTCCCAATTATGAGTGAGAACATGCAATGTTTGGTTTTCTTTTCCTATGTTAGTTTGCTGAGAATGATGGTTTCAAGCTTCATTCATGTCCCTGCAAAAGACATGAACTCATTCTTTGTTATGGCAGCATAGTATTCCATGGTATATATGTGTCACATTTTCTTTATCCAGTCTATCATTGATGGACATTTGGGTTGGTTCCAAATCCTTGCTATTGTAAATTGTGCTGAAGTAAACATATGTGTGCATGTGCCTTTATAATAGAATGATTTATAATTTTTTGGATATATACCCAAAAATGGTATTGCTGGGTCAAATGGTATTTCTTGTTCTAGATCCTTGAGGAATCACCACACTGTCTTCCACAATGCTTGAACTAATTTACACTCCCAACAGTGTAAAAGCATTCTGTTTCTCCACATTCCAACATCTGTTGTTTCCTGACTTTTTACCTATCACCATTCTAACTGGCATGAGATGGTATCTCATTATGGTTTTGATTTGCATTTTTCTAATGACCAGCGATGATAAGCTTTTTTTCATATGTTTGTTGGCCACATAATTGTCTTCTTTTGAGAAATGTCTGTTCATATCCTTCACCCGCTTTTTGATGGGGTTATTTGTTTTTTTCTGTAAATTTGTTTAACTTCCTTATAGATTCTGGATATTAGCCCTTTGTCAGATGGATAGATTGCAAAACCGTTTTCTCATTCTGTAAGTTATCTGTTCACTCTGATGATAGTTTCTTTTGTTGTGCAGAAGCCCTTTAGCTTAATTAGATCCCATTTGTCTATTTTGGCTTTTGTTGCAATTGCTTTTGGTGTTTTAGTCATTAAGTCTTTGCCTATTCCTACGTCCTGATTGATATTGCCTAGGCTTTCCTCTAGGGTTTTTATGGTTTCAGGTCTTACGCTTAAGTCTTTAATCCATCTGGAGTTCATTTTTGTACATGGTATAAGGAAGGGGTCCAATTTCAGTTTTCTGCTTATGGCTAGCCAGTTTTTCCAACAGCATTTATTAAATAGGGAATCCTTTCCTCATTGCTTGTTTTTGTCAGGTTTGTCAAAGATCAGATGGTTGTAGATGTGTGGTGTTATTTTTGAGGCCTCTGTTCTGTTCCATTGTTCTGTATCTCTGTTTTGGTACCAGTACCATGCTGTTTTGGTTACTGTAGCCTCGTAGTATAGTTTGAAGTCAGGTAGTGTGATATCTCCAGCTTTGTTCTTTTTGCTTAGAATTGACTTGGCTATATGGCCTCTTTTTTGGTTCCATATGAAATTTAAAGTAGCTTTTTCTAATTCTGTGAAGAAAGTCAATGGTAGCTTGATGGGAATAGCATTGAATCTATAAATTATTTTGGACAGTATGACCATTTTCAAGATATTGATTCTTCCTAACCATGAGTGGTTAGGAAGCAGCACTCCTGCCTAAACCTACAAACTACTCTTTTGTGTCCTCTCGTATTTCCCTGAGCAGTAGTTTGTAGTTCTCCTTGAAGAGGTCCTTTACATCACTTGTAATTGTATTCCTAGGTATTTCATTCTTTTTGTAGCAGTTGTGAATTGGAGTTTACTCATGATTTAAAAGTTAAAAATAAAAAATAATTGGGGTATTTCCTTGAATCTAAAGGCCAGTTATAATATATAAAATATTCTTGTTTAAAAAAAAGAGCTAACTTATTTTTTGAAGTTAGCTATGGCCCAGTATGGTAGCTCATGCCTATAATCCCAGCATATTGGGAGGTTTAGGCAGGAGTGTTGCTTTAGCCCAGAAATTCAAGATCAGACTGTGTAACACAATGAGAACCCATCTCTCAAACAAACACAAGAAATAGGAGTTCATCATGAGTGAATGATGAATGTCTGAATAGTACTATATTTTGTATGAATACTACACTTTCTTAATGCATTCATCTGTTGATGGACACTTCGATAGCTTCCAAAATCAGAGCTATTATTAGCAGTGCTGCAATAAACATAGGAGTGCAGATATTCCTTTGATATAATTATTTCCTTTCTTTGGGGTATATACCAGGCTGTGGGAAGAGACCTTTCCCCTGACGTATACTCTTGTCATCCTCATTGAAAATGAGTTTACTGTAATGTGAGGATTTGTTTTTGAGTTCTTTATTCCATTCTATTCATCCATATGTCTGTATCTTTGCCAGTACTACTATCTTGTCTATGTTGTTTGTTTACTGTACCTCAGGTAATGTTATTTAATTTTAACTCAGTTAATGTGATTCCTCCAGGTTTTTTTTTTTTTTTTTCTTACTCTCAGGATAGCTTTGGCTATTCTGGGTCTTTTGTTGTTCTATATAATTTTGAGGATTTTTTTTTCTTTTCCTGTGAAGAATGCCATTGGTATTTTGATAGGAATTGCACTGAATCTCTAGATGGGTTTTGGTCTTATGGACATTTTAACAATATTAATTCCTTGAGTTCATGAACATGGAATATATTTCCATTTTTTGTTCCTTCTTCAATTGATTGTATCAGTATCTTATAATTTTCATTGTAGACATATTTCACTTCTTTGGTTAAGTAAATTCCTAGGTATTCAATTTTATGCGTGACTATTGTAACTGAGATTAGCTTTTACATTTCTCTTTCACATTTTTCACTGTTGGCATGTAGAAATGAGACTGATTTTTATGTTGATTTCATATCCTGAAGCTTTACTGAATTTGTTTATCAATTCTAATAATTTTCTTGTGGAATCTTTAGATTTTTCCAAATATAAGATTATAGGATCTGCAAACAAGGATAATTTAACTTTTTCCCTTGCAATTAGAATGCCCTTTACTTCTTTATCTTTTCTGACTGCTCTAGCTAGGACTTATATTATTACTATGCAGAATAACAGTGGTGAAAGTGAGCATCCCTGTCCAGGTTTTAGAGAAAAAGCTCTTAGGTTTTCTCCATTTAGTAAGATAGTACTTGTGAGTGTGTCACATGGGGCTTTATTTTGAGGTATATTCCTTCTATACCCAATTTTTGAGGGTTTTTAACATAAAGAGATGTTGAATTTTATCCAATACTTTTTTAGTATCAATTGAAATGATCATAGGGTTTTTGTTCTTCATTCTGTTGATAAGATGGATCATATTGATTGATTTGTGTATGTTGAACTATCATTGCATCCCTGGGGTAAATCCCATTGGTCATGATGAGTGATTTCTTTTTTTTTTTTTTTTTTTTGAGACAAAGTCTCACTCTGTCACCCAGGCTGGAGTGCACTGGCATGATCTCATGTCACTGCAACCTCCGTCTCCTGGGTTCAAGTGATTCTCATGCCTCAGCCTCCTGAGTAGCTAGGATTACAGGTGCTCACCACCACATCTGGCTAATTTTTGTATTTTTAGTAGAGACAGGGTTTCATAGCCACTAATGATTCTTTGAATTTCTGTGTTATTAATTGTAATGTCTCCTTTTTCATCTCTGATTTTATGTATTTGGGTTTTCTCCATTTTTTCTTAATTAGGCTTGGTAAGGTTTTGCCAATTGTATCTTTTCTAAATATCAACTTTTTCTTTCATTGACCTTTGTATTTTTTTTTTTTTTTGAGACAGAGTCTCACTCTGTCATGCAGGCTGGAGTGCAGTGGCACAATCTTGGCTCACTGCAACCTCCACCCCCTGGGTTCAAGCAATTCTCCTGCCAAAGCCTCCCAAGTAGCTGGGATTACAGGTGCCTGCCACCATGCTTGGTTAATTTTTGTATTTTGAGTAGAGACAGGGTTTCAACATCTTGGCCAGGCTGGTCTTGAACTCCTGACCTTGTGATCCGCTCAGCTCAGCCTCCCAAAGTGCTGGGATTACAGGCATGAGCCACCTTGCCCATCTGATCTTTTGTATTGTTTTATACATTTAAATTTCATTGATTTCTGCTCTGATTTCTATTATTTCTTACCTTCTACTAATTTGGGGTTCAGTTTGATCTTGTTTTCTAATTCTTTAAGATGTATCCCTATGTTATTTATTTGAAATCTTTTTATGTATACTCTTGTAGCTATACATTTCCAACTTAGCACTGCTTTTGCTATATCCTATAGTTTTTGAGATGTTGTATTTCAATTATCATTTGTTTTAAGAAACTTTACAATTTCCTTCTTAATTTCTTCATTGACCCACTGGTCATTCAGGAGCATATTGTTTAATTTCCATGATTTGTTTAGTTTCAAAATTCCTCTTGTTATTCATTTCTAGTTGTATTCCATTGTGGTCAGAGAAGCTGCATGATAGTATTTTAAAATTTTCGAATGTTTTAAGTCTTGTTTTGTGACCTAATGCATAATCTATTTTTGAGAATGATTCATGTGTTGAGGAGGAGAATAATGCGTATTCTGCAAACATTGGATGAAATAGTCTTTAAATATCTATTAGGTCTATTTGGCCTATATTGCAGATTAAATGTGATATTTCTTTGTTGATTTTCTGTCTGGGAGAACTGTTCAGTGTCAAAAATAGGGTGTTGAAGTCTCCAGCATACTCAATAAAATGTCATTTTATTGAGGTATATGTCTCTCTTTAGCTATAATAATGTTTATATTATATATCTGGGTGCTCCAGTGTTGGATGGATTTATAATTGTCATTTCCTTTTGCTGAATTAACCCAATTTATAATTATATAATGACTTTAGTGTCTCTTCTTATAGTTTTTGTCTTGAAATCTGTTTTGTCTAATATAACTACTCCTGTTCATTTTTGGTCCATGGGCATAGAATATCTTTTTCCATCTCTGTTTTCAGTGTATGTGTACCATTACAGATGAAGCGTTTTTATTGTAGGCAACAGATCATTATGTTTTGTTTTTACATCTATTCATCTGTCTAACGTGATCCAAACAACTTTCACAGTTAGAAAACAAAATAACTCAAAGTGGTATAGAATTTCAGGAAATTTAAAGTTCACTTTAGCTATTTCAACATGCTACTCAGAAATAACTATTTGGAAGTCTTTTTATTAAATGCATCCCATTTAATAGGCTATAACTTTTAAAAATTATGAAAAAGAAGGTCATGCTAGCAGGATAATAAGGAATAGCTTATGTTTGCTATGGACTCTGAGACTGACCTTGTGGAAAATGTTTAATGCATATGTAACATAACTATTATAATTCTCTTAGTGTCATAATGGTAATATTTGCATGAAATAATATGTTCTTAAATTCACATTCAAGGATAATGTTTATTAAACTCACCAATTTGACATTGAAAGCAAATGAATAAAAATATAATTTTTATAATTTATATAATTTTTATATTTTTATTCATTTGCTTTCAATGTCAAATTGGTAAGTTTATATTTTTATATTTTATATATTTACCTAATAATTGTAAAAATAAGGAACACAATTTAAGAAAATCTGTTAGTAATTTATCAGAAGGAAATATTGGTAAAATTGTTATTCATTTGATTGTAGCATTTTATTGATATGTTGCATGATATCCTGGAATCTTGGAACCTGGAGCTAACAACTTTTTTTCTTAGAGCTATCTGGAGACACTGTTGAAGTAGTGTAACATAGCATAAAGCAAATGTGGATGCTCTGTTAAAAGACAATGAAAGTTTTACAGAAGAGCTCCTTTTATACCAAATAATTTTGCATAAATACTCTTATAGCAATAGTAATGATACAAAACTTCATTGATTTATAAGAATGACAGCCATTATGCTTCCTGGTGTTTTTGCCATCTCCTTTTGAATTTTATTTTCTGTTTATGTTTTGTAAGGTATGTTTTCTGTCATTCTAATTACTTTAAAAAAATCACATCTGTGTGCACTTTTTTATTAAATAAGCATTTAGTTCTGGTCTCTGCCTCAAAGAGCCAAAATTGAGTTGGAATATTTGTTTTAATTTTAATGTTCAAGTTTTTACCTTGTAAGACAGTGATGAGTTCTGGGTTTGTGTAGTAGACAGAGTAATGCGCTCAAAAGATGCCAACATTCTAATCCCCAAAACCTGTGAATATGTCACCTAACATGGCAAAAGGGACTTTTGTACACTATGTGTTATTTTCTATGTCTTTACATATAATTAGCTGAAATATTGTTTAGACTTCCACTGTGTGTCTTTACCAGTTATCGGTAACAATTTTTCTATTATGGAGATTTAGATTGACATCAACATTTGCTATTAATCATTTATTATTTCTTCCTTTCTGAAAGTTGAATATCTGGAGCAAGAGATATAAATTAAGGCTGTTGTTACATGTTGCCTACATATATGACCTTCAAAAGCATGATTCCCAGTGGCATCTCAACAGCAGTCTTAAACAATGGTAATTCAGTTTATATTTATATTCAATTGGATATACTCATTGGAATATATTAAATATATATTTATATGCTGAAAAAAATATATATATATTTAAGTATATCTCGTTCATTTAACTCTAGATCAGGGTTTTTTAACTATGGTGATTTTACCCACCCCCATTCTTCAGAAGACGAGTTATTTATGGAGACATATTCAATGGTCAAAATTGTGTGGGTTATGTTTCCGGTATCCAGTAGACAGATGCCATGGATGCTGTGAAAGGTCCTATAATGCATAGGGCAGCCCCCCCCCCCGCCCACAAATAATTTTCTAACTCAAAATGTCAGTAATGTCCAGATTTAGAGACCCTATTCTTCCTAATGAGTAGACATATTTTACCATCTTTAAAAGTTAGAAGCCATGTGACAGAATTATTTTCACATTTCCTTTCACAGAAGAATGTTACACATATTTTGCTCACTCTGAGTGATTTCTCCACAGACACTACTTGCATCTGTTCCCACTTATTTTTTTAGCATCAAACCAAATATAGCAATTTGAAAAACTAGTTACTTTTTCTGAATTAAATAAAATAAAAACATGATTAAGCTGTGCCTTCAGATTTAAAATAACAGAATGCCTTTCCATATTGACCATAGTATATATGTACATAATACTTTTAAATATCTTTAAAGTTTTCAGAGGTCACGTTTTTGCTGGAAAGCTTTATCTTTACATATGACTATGTGTTTGATGTATGCATATGTATGTGTGTGTGTGTGTGTTATGTGTGTGACACGTGTCATATGTAATTTTTAACCTCTTAAAAGGATCATAAAACCTACAAGCATTTAACAATCATACTATTTTTAAAAAACAGATTATTAATAGTCTTGAAACGTTTCATTTGCTTTCATGAATCTCATTTCCTTCAACATCCCTGGAAAGACCAACTTTCCTGGAATCAGCATATATAATACTCTAGATTTTGTTATCAGTTTACTTAAGAATATCTGTAAGATACATTCATCCATATTCTTGATATATATGTAGCTTATTTTCACTGCTCTGCATTTCTCCACCATATGAAAATTACACAATTATGTCTATGTATCCCCTGGCTAGTAGTTATTTTGATTGTTTCTACCTTTTTCCTGTTACAAATAATGAAGCTACTAACATTATGTGCACATTGTCTGTTGAACTTGGGAATATCTTTTCAACATCAATCTTCAAACTTTTCTTCTTTAATATAACTGAGAAAAACTGTGTCACCTTAACATATGTTTGGGTTGGTATCTAAATATTTTTCTGTAAAAGAATTGCAAAAAGATTTAATTTTTAGCATACTATAAATGTGTCTTAAAACGTGTTTTCCTCAAACCTTTAAAGCTATAACTTTAGCCCATACAATTTGGGAAAATGTCTGCTATATACTCTAATTGGCAAAACAGTTCTCACACTAAGAATTGGCAAAAAAATAACTTGCATTGCTGATAAAAGTAATTTCACTTTTGAACTCCAGTAAAGCTTTTGATGCCCATTAAACATCTCATTTCTAAAGATTCTTAGGTAGATACAGTAGGCAGATAAATAGATGATTAATAGAGTAATTGAAAGAAAATTTTGACAGTAGATTTGTACTTAGGTGAAATAAAGGCAATATTTTTTACACATCTTTTTAGTTTGCTTTCACAATAAAAATCTTCCTCAGAAACTTTGTATGCTCAGTTTCCTTGTAGGATCCTCTACAGATTGGTACTCTCTAATGTACTGTTACAATGTTCCAGATAGGAGAAATGGCTGCCTTTATTTTGTTCAGTTGGAGATTGTTAACTATGACTGAGGACTCGCAAAAGTAGAAACAGCGAGTTCTCAGTGAGGTTAATATGTGGAGGAAATATGTATAGAAACTGAAGATCTGTCTGAGTTTACCCCTAAGGTACATTATAGCATACATTAGTTTGAAGATTTATTTTTTAATGTACATATTTGGATATGGACTTGTTGAAGCATCAGCTGTTTGGAACTTGTACTTTGTCAAGATATCTCTAACTTGATTTTCAGAACAGTTCTAACAGTTTACATATCCATAGCTCCCTTGGCTTCACATGACTGAGCAATACTTTAAATCAGATTGTAAATGTATTACACAGTGGTTTTAATTTCCTGATGAGTAATGAGATTGTAAGTGAACTCAGGGTCATTTGTTTGCCAATTGAAAGCAAAAACTTGAGAGGCAAGCATTCGTGGAAGAAAAAGCAGGTTTATTCAGGAGCTGACAATCCGAGGAGATGGTGGACTTGCATAGCAAAGACCATCTCCAGTTTCTCAGCCTGAACAAAGGAGTTTTAAAGGGGAAAGGGCTTGGGCGGGAGTTAGCTATGCATTTCAGAATGTCTTTTTCCAGTGACTGTCATGAGGAATGGGCATCAAGATGTGTAGCTGGCATCATCCAACCTCTAATAAGATGAAAGGTTAACTGCTCACCATTTGTTTTTCAGTAAGAACATTGCACAGCCTTGGTTTTCTCTTTGGGTTAGTTCCTGGAATTTTTAAGCAACCATACAGATAGATATTGTTAAAAAAAAAACAAACCGGAAACAAAAACAGAAAACTAGGTATTTGTTTCCAAAATGGAATGACTGCTTTGGTTACAAGATGACCATTTTTACATGTTATTGCTATTCAGATTTTCTCTTGTTTATATGAATTTCTTAATATATTATAGATGTTAATCCCATACTGTTTTTTTATGTTGCAAAGATCTGCTCTCAGAGTGAAAATTCTTTTTATGGTGTCTTTTGATAACGCTAAGTCCACAATTCAAAATTGATTAATTTATCAATACTTACTAGTTTCTTTTACTTAAGTAAGTTATTTCTCTTAAAAATTATCTATAGATGAGAAATATACCTCCATTTATATTTCTTAAAAACTTTAAAAATTGATCTTTCATATTTAAGTCTCTGATATATTGGAAATTAACTTTTGCATATGTCATGACAGATACACTATTTTGCATGCTTTATAGTTTCTGGATAAATACTTACCTTAGTGCCACTGACTGATTAGTCTATACTTTTACCTCTATAAAATATCTAGTGTTCATATTTTTACAGGTCTGTTTCTTGACTCCATATTATCTTATTAGCTTTCAATCCTTGCATTCACACCATGCAGTGTTAATTGCAATCATTTGATAGTACATTTTAATAACTACTATTTAGCAAATTTTCTTTTTTTTTTTTTTTAGAGATTTTAGAAAAAGAGAAAAGGAGAAAGAAAGAAAGAGCAAAAGAAAGAAAAAATGAAAGAGAAAGAAAGAGGAAGAGATTTTAGAAAAAGAGAGAAAAGGAGAAAGAAACAGCAAAAGAAAGAAAAAAAAAGAATGAAAGAGAGAAAGAAAGAGGAAGAGAAAGAGGGAGAGAGAATGAGATTCTTGTTTTATTGCCCAGGCTA
>CAUYQU010064215.1:0-15892 GCA_963574635.1 Cheracebus regulus
TTTTTAGACTGTATTCTAGCCTGGGCAATAAAACAAGAATCCCATTCTCTCTCCCTCTTTCTCTTCCTCTTTCTTTCTCTCTTTCATTCTTTTTTTCTTTCTTTTGCTGTTTCTTTCTTTCTCCTTTTCTAAAAAAAAAAAGAAACTCAAATTACTAATATCAAAAAAGAAAGTAGGGATATTAGTAACAGTTTCACGGGGTGGGGTGGGGAGCAATTTAAGAGAGTACTATGAACAATTGTACTGAGAAATTGAACACCCTCAATGAAATAGACAATTTCCTAGAAATATAAAACCTGCCAGGACTAACTAACAAATTAGAAAAAAAAAGGAAGAGACCTATAACTAGTAAAGAGATTGACTCAGTAATCAAAAAGCTTTCAACAAGAAAAGCCTAGGACCAAATGGCTTCACTGATTAATTCTACCAAACATTTAAAGATTTAACATTAGCCCTCCTCAAACTCTCAAAAAACTGAAGAGAAGGGAACACTTCCAAATAAATTGTATGAGGCCAGCATTACCCTATTACTAAAGCCAGACAAAGACATCACAAGAAAAGAAAACTATAGGTCAATATCCCTGATGAATATAGATCCAAAAATCCTCAATAAAATAACAATCAACTGAATTCAACAGCACAAGAAAGCGGCCAAACACCATAACTAAGTGGATTTACCTCTGGGATGCAAGGAGAGTTCAACATACAAAACCGGTTTATGTGATACACCATGTTAACAGAATGAAGGCGAAAAATCATGATATCACAATAGATGCATAAAAGCATTTGATTAAATTTAATACTGTTTCCTGATTTAAAACTCTCATCAAAATAGGAATAGAAGGAAATTATCTTAACACAATGAAGGCCACATATATGAGAGGCCCAGAGCAAATATCATACTCAATGGTCAAAGAATGAAAGCTTTCTCTTTAAGATCAGGAACAAGGAAAACCTGCCTCCTTTCACCACTTGTATTCAGCATAGTACTGGAAGTTCTAGCAAGAGAAATTATACAAGAAAAAGAAAAGGCTCTCAAGTTGGAAAAGGAGAAGTGAAATTCTCTCTCTTTGCAGATGATATGCTCTTACATGTAGAAAACCCTAAAGATTCCACACAAAATACTATAAGAACTAATAAATGAATTCAGCAAACTAGGAGGCCAGAAAGTCAACACACAAAAATCAGTTGCATTTCTATGCCCTAACAATAAATGATGTGAAAAGAAAATTACAAAAACTATTCCACTTAAGTAACATCAAAAAGAATAAAATACTTTGGCATTAACTTAACCAAGGAGGTGAAAGATTTGTACAATAGATACTACAAAACATTGCTGAAAGACAATAAAAACACGAAGAAATGGAAACACATCCCATGTTAATGGATTAGAAGACTTAATATTGTTAAGATGTCAATACCACCCAAGGCAATGAGCAGTCAGTGCAATCCCTATCAAAATCCCAATGAAATTCATTGCAGAAATAGCAAAATCCATCCTAAAACTCATACAAAATCTCTGAAATACCCAAAACAATATTGAAAAAATAACAAGGCTGGAGGACTCACATGTCCTGATTTCAAAACTTACTACTAAGCTACAGTATTCAAAACAGTATGTACTGGCATAAAGACAGATATCGAGACCAATAGAATAGAATAGAGAGCTCAGAAGTAAACTATCAGATAATGGTCGAATGAGTTTTGACAAGGATGTCAACACCATTTAATGAGGGAAAAAACAGTTTTTTCAACAAACAGTGCTAGGAGAACTGAATGTCCACATGCGAAGGAATAAAGCTGAAGAACTTCACTGAAGAAAGAATGAAAAAGAGACCCTGCATAGCCAAGACAATCCTAAGCAAAAAGAACAAAGGTGGAGGCATCATGCTACCTGACTTCAAACTATACTACAAGGCTACAGTAATCAAAACAGCATGGTACTGGAACCAAAACAGAGATATAGACCAATGGAACAGAAGAGAGGCCTCGGAGGCAATGCCACACATCTACAACCATCTGATCTTTGACAAACCTAACCAAAAACAAGCAATGGGGAAAAGATTCCCTATTTAATAAATGGTGTTGGGAAAACTGGCTAGCCATGTGCAGAAAGCAGAAACTGGACCCCTTCCTTACACCTTACACCTTACACCTTATACTAAAATTAACTCCAGATGGATTAAAGACTTAAACATAAGACCTAATACTATAAAAACCCTAGAAGAAAACCTAGGCAAAACCATTCAGGACATAGGCATAGGCAAGGACTTCATGACTAAAACACCAAAAGCATTGGCAACAAAAGCCAAAATAGACAAATGGGACCTATTTAAACTCCAGAGCTTCTGTACAGCAAATGAAACAATCACTAGAGTGAACCAGCAACCAACAGAATGGGAAAAAATTTTTGCAATCTACCCATATGATAAAGGGCTGATAACCAGAATTTACAAATTTACAAATTCTTTGAAACAGATTTACAGGAAAAAACAAACAAACCCATCCAAAAGTGGGCAAAGGAAATGAACAGACACTTTTCAAAAGAAGACATATTTGAGGCCAACAAACATATGAAAAATTGCTCATCATCACTGATTATTAGAGAAATTCAAATCAAAACCACAGTGAGATACCATCTCACGCCAGTTAGAATGGTGATCATTAAAAAATCTGGAGACAACAGATGCTGGAGAGGATGTGGAGAAACAGGAACACTTTTACACGGTTGATGGGAGTGTAAACTAATTCGATCATTGTGGAAGACAGTGTGGTGATTCCTCAAGGACCTAGAAATAGAAATGCCATTTGACCCAGCCATCCCATTACTGGGTATATATCCAAAGGATTATAAATCATTCTATTATAAAGACACATGAACATGTATGTTCATAGTGGCCCTGTTTACAATAGCAAAGACCTGGAACCAAATCAAATGCCCATCAACAATAGAATGGACAAGGAAAATGTGGCACATATACACCATGGAATACTATGCAGCCACAAAAAATAGTGAGTTTGTGTCCTTTGTAGGGACTTGGATGAATCTGGAAACCATAATTCTCAGCAAACTGACAGGAGAACAGAAAATCCAACACTGCATGTTCTCACTCATAGTGGGGTGTTGAGCAATGAGAACACATGGACACAGGGAGGGGAGCATCACAAACTGGGGTCTGTTGGGGGGCACCAAGGGAGGAACTGTGGGGGAGGGGGAGGTAAGGAGGTTGGGGAGGGATAACATAGGGAGAAATGCCAGATGTAGGTAACAGGGTGATGGAGGCAGCAAACCACATCACCATGTGTGTACCTATGCAACAGTCCTGCATGATCTGCATGTACCCCAGAACCTAAAGTACAATTAAAACAAAACAAAACAAAACAAAACACACACACACACACACAGAAATACAGGAATACTACAATTATTCACTGTAAAAATAAAAAGAAAAGAAAAGAAAAGAAAGAAGGAAGGGAGGAAGTCCTAGGTATTCATTATCTACCCAGACACAAAGAAACAGAATGTGACTGGGGTTGTGAGGCTCATCATCATCATCCAAATATAATATTTTCTTCAGAAGAGGAGAGGTTTAGGAGTTAGAACATATTGTTGATGATAATAATTTACAGTGAATTATCTGGAGAGTGTTCTCAGTTCTTCAATTTCCTGAAATAGATCTGCCTTATGATTGTATAAATATTTGTAGAACAGGGCTTGGTTGGGACAAAACCAAGACAGGAATATTTTAAAACTCTGAAACATTGGGGAAATTATAATTTTATTTAGTGTAAATAAACATTCATATATTTATAAAACCTTCTGACACATCACTCTCTTATCCTCATTTCCTTTTTGACTTTTTGTGCTTTTGGAAGGGAGACTGGTGAACTTTTACATAATTATGCAACCTCTGACATGTCACTCTTTCATCCTCATTTCCTTTTTGACTTTGTGCTTTTGGAAAAGAAGGTGGTGAGGAATCAAAGGTTTTGTTAAATAGCCCCAGTTTAGAAGGAGCTCCAAGTTAAAGCTAAGTCGTTTCTGTCACTTCATTCAGACTTTATGTGCCCTTTTGATTCTGTTCATCTATGGAATACATGGTGGATGGCCTATGGCTATTTCCACCATTTTACTTACAGTGAATTTAGTGATAGCAATCATAATTAATCAGGAAGACAACAGAGATAACGTACTAATGACAGCTCATGCTAATTATAAAACCTCAGCGATGCCCCTAAGGATGCCGTTTTATCAGATGCTTTCAATATTAAACCAAATCAAGATGTTCATTCATCATTTCAGGTGCTGGTTAATGTGCTAAATTGTGTGGAATTTTATGACCATAAAAGTTTCAAGAGTTTTATTTTTAATGAAAATTCCCTGGCATCTAAAATGTGAGGTCCAATCATACTGAATTCATTGGCAACCAGACCTGCTTGAAAGTGAAACCCCACTTCCCCAGGGCTTTCAAGTCAGAGAGGAGAAAGTCCCCTCAGGTTGCTCCTATGCTTGCCAGGTTTCAGTTATAACAGAGAGTCTTTTCACAAAATGTAGTCAATTTATATTTCAAGCATTTAAAAACATATTTCATTGGCTCATCTGGACACTGGAAAATCTTATGTCTCTTCCCGAGTGATTTGGTGCATTACTTTGGCACATAGTGAGAACTCGCACACCTGGCAAACCATCTCAACTTTCTTGATGCTCAGAAGGAGGCCTTCAAACCTAAAAGCATATTGGATGGTGAGCTATGCTCATTGTGCCCAAATCCAAAGAATGTGAAAACAACCATTTACATTCAGAGATGGGGAAGGGGAACAGAGCAGGGGGCGAGAAAGAAGACACAGTTTCAAATGAGAAAAGAAAAAGAGATATGGATGTATTCTTTCCTCAGACCTTATTTATTTTTGTTTATTTCTAAATAAATATATATATTTAAAAATAAACAAACATCTCACATACATACATATATATATACACATACACACACCTATATATATACATACATACATACATATACACATGTGTGTATATATATATATATATATATATATATGTATGTATGTATTTGAGATATGATCTCACTCTGTTGCCCAGGCTAGAGTGCAGTGGTGCAATCACGGCTCACTGCAGCCTCAACTTCCCTAGGCTCAAGTGATCTTCCCACCTTAGCCTCCTGAGTAGCTGCCATTACAGGCATGTGCCATCACACCCGGCTAATTATTGTATTTTAAGTAGGGACAAGATTTCACCCTATTGACCGGGCTGACCTCAAACTCTTAACCTCAAGCGATCTGCCTGTCTTAGCCTCCTAAATTGCTGGGATTATAGGGATGAGCCACTATACCCATCCTGATAGAAATTTAATAAAGCCATAAATGTATTCCAGTGAGTGTATTCTTGATTTTATTAATGTTCTGTCTCAGATACTCAGTCATCCTCTTTGTGACTAACTTGAAGTTAGGTTTCTCACAAAACTAGAGAGAAATGCTAGTCTAATATTCTAACAACTAACAAAGGTTTTTTTGGTGGCCTTACGATTCTGTGAACACAGGCAAGGAAACCAGTGTTTCCTCTATTGGGATCACAGTTCTGTAAACACAAGCAAGATCTGTGTCTTGATAGTTACAGTTGCTTCTGTTACCTGTGACTCAGTTTTTAGTTTTATAAGAGCCAGAGGACTTGAAGTGTAGGGAGCTGGAGGCCTCCCTTGGACACACAGACTTAATGCAGTATAACAATATCCAAGGACATCATTCAGGTTCCATGGTAATGATTATGGCATATGAAAACTGTCCAGTACATTGCCCAGTACATAGTAGACACTCAGTAATATTTGTTCCCTGTTACCATCACTGAAATAGGATTCAGCACTAAGTGTAACTTGGCACTTCAGCACCAGGAATAAATTCTTTCTTTGCCAGATCTTGATGATGATGATGATAATAATAATAATAATAATAATTATTATTATTATTGAGATGGATGGAGTCACTCTGTTGTTGTCCTGGTTGGAGTGCAATGGCACAATCTTGGCTCACTGCAACTTCTGCCTCTTGGGTTCAAGTGATTTTCCTGCCTCAGTCTCCCAAGGAGCTGGGATTACAGGCACCTGCTAATTTTTATATTTTTAGTAGAGACAGGGTTTGACCATGTTGATCAGGCCGGTCTTGAACTCCTGACCTCAGATGATCCACCTTGCCATAGCCTTCCAAAGTTCTGAGATTATAGGCATGAGCCACTATGCCCAGCCCAGATCTTGATTATTGAACTGCAACTACTGGAGGTTCCATATTGGATGCATCTTTGTATCAATATGAATAAGAGAATTCAGAAGTCACTCTATTATTTGTTGAAAGCACGAATGGACTAACACATAAATGCACAAATAATTAAAATCAGGTTTTGAGTGAGAGCATAGTAAAGGCTACCATGTGTTATTTGTTGAGCTATCATTTCTCTTGCACTCGTTTTAATTTTGTTCTGTACTTGGAGATAGAAGAACTTCGGTCTTAACTGTGGGGATCAGTAGGGACTAGAAGGAGTTTGGGAAGGAAGGAGGGTATGTATGGGTATCTGAAAATCAGGGCCAGCTGGTAAGAAATGATAAATACTGCTGGGAATCCAGAGAAATCTGAAATATAGAGCTGGATTTAGGATTTGGAAAAACTTATAGGATGATTGAAATCAGGTCACAGATAAGGGGGCGGGGAAGAATCATAATACAGTTCACTGACTCATTTATTATTTATCCACATTTATTCGTTCTACAAATAATGACTTTCTACTATATGACAGGTGCCTTATTGCTTACCAAGATACAACAGTGAATATGACAGACACAGCCTATTAAAGTCTAATTGAAGGAGAGGGCAAGGGACACTATTTTAAACCTGCATCAAGTTCTGCATTCTGTAGTGTCTTGCTAGAGACAAATACATCCCAAGTTTTGTCTCATTTGTTAAGGGTTCCACTAAAGAAAACCCTCTTATCTATGCTGGTACTCTGATTAAGAACTTGTCTAACATAGGTGTGTGTGTAGAATTTCTAATTGCACCAATGAATTTCCCTCTAAATTCAAATAATTTGACTTTAGAAATTTGAAATCTGAAAGATTTGATTGCATGGTATAGTGTGCAGGCACGATGGTCCCTAGAAGCACTCACTGGTAATGAAAAAATGGTATCTTGTGGCCACCAGTAATCAAGGGAATTAAAGATGGAGGCTGTTGTTTTTTTTCTAGCAGAAAGAGGGAATGTGGTAACACACTTGGTTCTGGAAGGAAAATGCCAAAGGAATTAGGTATTAAAATATCCACATTTTTTGAAATTATAGTCTGTGATCTATGTATCTCAGGTCATAATCAATTTGAATATGGACCATTTCCTCAGAATGATTTTCAGGTATTTGAAAGTGATATTGAGTGATGTCTGGTACAAACAAATTGCAAAATCCTGGAAGCACTGGGACATCCCTTTATACTTCTTGAAGCTCATTGTCACGAGATTTGACCTAACACTTTTTACATAGCCAGCTCTTAGTCATTGTGGGAATAAAGGCCAAGGTTGGTATATTCTTTTCTGCCTATTTGTAACAATTCCAGATGGCGTAAAGGATCAGCAGAAATTCGGTTGCAGTCATTGTTTCTGGTTCAAGTGTAGTTTATGACTGTACCTCCACATATCTCCACGCTATCTCCTCTTTCTCTGTGCTTCACCCATTCATACCGCCTCAGGTAAGAGCTGCTAAAGGTAGGAGAGCAGAGTGCATGTGAGGGGAGACCATTCATCAATAGCCAAAGATAAGTCACAATCTAACTATAGACTTTAAGCACTGGTCTAAAATTACATTTCTTTCAATTACTGGTTTCTAACTGCACTCTATTTCAGCATCCATTTCTAGTCTTTGGCTACTGTAACTTTTGTTTTATTTTGTTTTTTGTTTTTTTTAAAGAGGGGGTCTCATTCTGTTACCCAGGCTGGGGTGTAGTGGCATAATCATGGCTCACTGCAGCCTCAACCTCCCAGGCTCAAGTAATCCTTCTGCCTTGGCCTCCCAAGTAGCTGAGACTACTGGCATGCACTACCATGCCAAGCTAATTTTTAAAAGTTTTTTGTAGTGATGGGACATCAACGTTGCCCAGGCTGGTTTCAAACTCCTGGGTTCAAACAATCTTCCTGCCTCAGCTTCATGAAGTGGTGAGATTAGAGGCATGAGCCACCGTGCCTGGCCTGGCTACTATATCTTATTTTCTATAATTCTCTCTTTGAACTGCTACAGAGCAAGTGTGAGTCTGTAGCACTTAAATGATAATGTCAGTGATTTAATTTTTGCTTCCTTGGAAGCCTCTCCCATGTTTTTTGTAAGGTCCTTTTCACTTTCTTCTTGTTGCCCATCCTCTCTGAAAGTTTCTTCTCAGAACAATATCTATAACAAATTATTCATATCTTGATGCTAATTTAGATCAGTATATCACATTTCTTTGGGGTATTTGCATATGTAATCACAGTTTTTTTTTTTTTTTTTTTTTTTCTGTTTCTAGAGGAATTTAAGCTTTATTGCCCCAGGAGTAAGACTGATATTCTACTGGGTAAGAACCTTCACTTACATCCCTATTATTCCACCAGGTCGCTTTTAGGTAAAAGGCTGACTCTTCCCATAAACTGTACTTCAATCACCCATCTTCGATGCAGCCTAAAAGTCTCAATTCACTTTGTTTTAGGCTCCATGGAAGCCAAGGAGAGGCCAGCATTTATCTCTGTAATCAGACAAAGGGTCTTAGAGAGAAGGATTTGTTAAAAAAAAAAAAAAAAAAAAAAGACTGGCTGAATGTGGCCCATCTTCCCTGTTTGTATAATAGCTGGCCTCCAAGATGACCCCCAGTGATTTATCTCTCCTAGAATTCACACTCTTGTGTAGTGTTCCTCCACTTTGAATCAGGGCTGGTGTTCTGTGACCAATAAAATATGGTGGAAGGATTATTAAAGGTATTGCAGCTTCCACCTTTGTGTCTTACATTTTTTACTCTGGGGGAAGCTAGCCGCCATGCCATAACACGTACTCAAGCAGCTCCATGGAGGTGCTAAGGTAGAGATTTCCACCAATATCCAGAACCAAGTGGACAACCGTGTGATTGTGCCACTTAGGAAGTGGCCCAGCCTTTGTCCATCTTCAGCTGATTGCAGCTCCAGCTGACATCCAGTTGCATTCTTCTTTCATAAGAAACCCCAAGTGAGAATGTCTAGCTAAACGATCCTCAAATTCTTGACCCACAGAAAACATAAGACATGATAAATTTTTATTGTTATTTTAAACCACTAAGTTTTGGAGTAATTTGTTACTCGGCATCATCTCTCAGCTTTCCAGAACTAATCTCCAACAGTGGAAATCTTTACATTAAATACTGGAAACAAATTTGCTCCAAAGTGAGTTGTAATTTTTCTCTAATGAGATAAGGTGATTCAATGGAGGGCAATTTAACCAGATACCATTTCATATGAAGCAAGCTGACCAATACAATCATGTTTTGGGACATGAATTGCTTCTCTCCAGTTTCATGACATTTTTTATTTGGTACATAATGGAAAGTTGTTTTGTAACCCCTATGAATTTTCAGGAATTTTCTTCTGTCTTTCAGGATTTGGTAAGTTTCTTTTAATTTTGCTTTTATATATCTATTTGTCCAGTGACTAGGATATATTTTGACCAAATTGTTGTTGGACCACTCTATTTTCACAAAATTGCTTTCAGTCAGATTGTTTTTGGCTAAATCAGTAAGGTACTTTTTATACTTTACTTCTAATGGATCAATAAAACGTTAAGAAGCAAATTCTGTAATTCACCCGAAACAAACCCTTATGTTAAAGTGAACCAATGATAAAGAATATAATAGATGACCTCTAAGATCATCCTAATGATCCCAACTATTCATGCTTTTGAATAATTCTCCCTCCTTGAATGTGGTTTGGACTAATTGATCCACTTCTGCTGAACAGAATACAACAGAAGTGTTCAGATATAACTTCTAAGTGACATGCTTCTTTTATAACCTTCTACGGTTAGGTTATAAAATGAATGAGACTTCTATTTTGGGAATATTCTGTTGCCCTCTTTTGGATTGCCCACCCTTGGTAAAGCCATCTGCAATGTTACAAGACAGCCCTGTGGGAGCCTCACTATACAGGTCATATAAAAATTAGGATGGGACTAGAGAGAAGATGCAGTAGTTGGACTAATAATTGTTTTTCTGTTTTAATAGCAACAGACTTCCAAAACAATGAGGCCAAGTCTCTCTGAGGATTGTTGGACAGCCTCAGCATTTGCTGGGGTCCTAAACTGCCCAGATGTTTTCATTGAGTTAGCAGACAGTGGTCCTAGCAGAATGCTTGGTAAGAGGAATTGCATCCTGCCAATTACCACATGAATGCATTTGGAAATAGATCTCCTTCAGCCAAGTGTTCAGATAAGACCGTAGCCCCATCCTATAGCTTGACTGCAGTTTCATGAGACAACTTGAGCCACACATACCCATTTAAACTGTGCCTGGATTTCGATTCACAGAAACTATAAAATAATAAATGTTAGTTATTTTAAGTCTCTATTTTTGGAGTAAGTTGTTACACAGTAATAGAAAACTAATGGAGGGGGCAAGAGCATTGAATTCAAAATAGTGTTCTAAAAGATGGATTTAAATTCTTTGCTTTGTATCTTTTGTAAAATCAAGTCCTACTCCTGACCTTGTCTGATAATTTAGGAAAGCAACTTCCTGGGGTTATCAACTACTCCCTCTTCCTTTCTACCTTCTCCTTGATCCAGTCACATCGTAACGTAAGCATAGGGTCGGTCTCTGTTTCCTGCTACAAACCTGTCATCTCTCCTTCCAGCTCCTCCTACTGCCTTTCTTATTTGCATTCAGAATAATAAAGGGATAAAGTGATTTGAATTAAAGTGAGACATTAATGCCCTGGAACAGATGTGCTTTGGAGAGAATGTGACAGACTGCCCAGGGGAATGGGCTGGGGCCCTCAGGATCTGGACAAAGATGTGGCTGATGATCACCCAAGATGGCAAGCAGAAGCTAGACGCTGAGAGTAGGGGCCCTGCTGACAGCAGTGGTTTTGATAGTTTGGTTTTGGTTTTTATAGTTGTGATGATTTGTTCTGTTTCTGGGGCAGGACTTTTGTTTGTCCTTACAACCTGGAATCTTCCTGGTTGGCTGTAAAAGCTGAGCTTGGGCTGATTATCTTTCTCTAGAAGCACCTCCATTTCTCATGTTGTGGATCAAGGGTAGGAGTGGTTGCTAAGTGAAGGACCTTTGTGTTTCCACTGAACAAATCTTCAAAGAAAAAAAAAATATCTATTCAGGTAATACACCCTGATTTCCTTCATAAGCCACAGAACATATGTCCTGAGAAACATACCCCCATTGGAAGGTATTGCAAAAGTAGTAGAGACATTTAATAGTAGACGATGGAGACTCTCAAAGAACACCAACAAGGCAGAAACTCAGAAGGGCAGAGTTTGCTGATGACGTTGCCCTTCCTTGTGCCAACGAAACCTCTAATCCATGACCTTGCCACAGGCCAACTCCTGTTAAGGGATTACAACAAGGATCAATGGGATAGAAATTAATAAATGTAAAAAGACTAACCACCCATCAGATATCTCTAACTGGGCTTGAGCTCCTAGGACACTGTGTACAGAAGCAATCTCCTTAAGAGTGTTATACAAATCTGAAGCAAATATAAACAGTTAAGACTTTGGGGAAGCAGAACGTACATCTGTGTGTGTTATATTCATCTCTATAGTTATTTGTGTGATTAAAAAAAAAAGAAGCACTCTCCTCAAGAGGGCCTTTTCACTTTCTCTGAACTCAGGAATGGACAGAACACTGGAATACGTCGCAGGGTATGGTGTTGCAGGGCTGGACCTGTATGGTTCATTTCTTCCTCCTGTAGCACACAGCACAGCATCAGATCTTTGTCATATAGTAAGCCATCAGATTCTTCCTGATTGAAAGCCTGTTCTATTCTGCCACCAAGCCTTTACTGACAAGTATTCAGAGAAAACAGGACAGGAGGACATGACCAGAATAAAAGAGACCAATAAACCAAGAAAAGGAACAGAAAGCAAGGCAACAATAGCAGAAGATTGCATTCTCTCCTACTCTTCTCTTCCTCTTCCATCTAGAGGGAATTTTTCTTTTAGATTTCTCTCCAAGTCCACAATGGAACAAAAAGCACTGGCCCCATGAATGCCTTCCTATTTTAATTTCTACCAAAGAAGAACTCGATAAAAAGCAAACGATTTAAAAAGCAGATTATGACTGGAGAGAAGACTGAGTAGCTGGACTCTGGGTTCCCGATAGGCCAGCACGTCTGCTGGGGACTCTTGGCCAGCAAGAGGGACCCAACCTGAATAGGGGAGTGCGTGGAAAAAAGAGAAGACAGACAAGCGGGGTCTGGAGGACTGAATAAGCAATGCTTAAACAGCAATGCCTAAACAGTAGCTTAATTGTGCACACAGTTAGTATATATATGTTTGTCCTACATCATTTACAGGAACAGATACCATTATCTCATACATGAAAGCAGCACATAAGAACAATAGTAAAATCAGGTACATAATCGAGTACAATCAAGTCACGCAGGTGGGTCTCAGTATCAGGGTGGGGAAACAAACAGTTAAAAGTTACTGACCTATGCAAGGCACCAGTGAGGCAGAAACCTATTACATTTGCACAGTCACAAGAACAAGCACAGAACCCAATAGCAGATAAACAAAGTCATAAATCAGATACAGAAACTGGACACATTGTCCTGTCAGCCCACAGGCAGGTCACATCACTGTCTCACAAAGTTCTTTTTATAATTCCTTTACCTTCAGTTCCTACTTTCCCATAGCTCGACTGCCTCCAATGGGAAACTGTGTCTGGGCTCAAGCTCATCATATGGCAAGGCCCAATTCCGAGGGGCCTCACATGGGAACTTTCCCCACACTGGACTAGTAACAGTTTTTCTATTTCAATAAAACAAACTTCCCAAAGCACGAGGCCAGGTCTTTCTATAGACAGCTGGACTGCCTGGTAGGCATTTGCTGAAGTCCTAACTTGAAAAGGAGCTCCCATTGAGTTAGCAGACACTCAGCCTGCAGTATCCTTGGTGTGTGTGAAAGATGAAAGTATGGAGCTGAGGCTTAAGGCCACCTGCATCTCAGTGAGACAAAACCAGAGTGACATAAAGGGAACATATGAATAATTGTCTCTGCATAGAAAAGCATGTTTACATTTGGAAGAAGGCAGAAGAATTAGATTATTTACTTACATTTCTTTTGATTTAAGGTTGACAAAAGTGATAAGGTCTTGATTGGGTTATGACGGTGCTTAAGAAAGTAATCAAGCCAACAGACAAATGGACAAACTAACAAACAAAGCAAATAAAAGTAGTATCGTGGTATGTCAAAAAAAAAAAAAAAGGCCTGTATACTAGTTTAGCATGATGCAATAGAAATATATTTTGAGCCACAAATATGTTTTAAAATTTTCTGGTAGTCCCATTAAACATTAATGATTAGGTTAATTTTAATAATGTATTTTATTTAACCCAATATCATAGAAATATTAAAATTTTGGTAACTGTAACAAAAATCATTGAAATATTTTATGTTCTTTTTACCAAATCTTTGAAACTCAAGGTGTGTTGTACACCATGGTACATCTCAATTTGGACTGGCCACATTTTCAGTTGCCAAGAGCAATGTGTGTTTAGTGTCTGTCGTACTGGGCAGTACAATTGTAGCCCTCTTTCCTTCCCTCAATCACTCATCATATGACTTTGGCCAAGATGTTCTCTTCTGTGGCTCATTTCTCACTTACATAAGATAAGACTGGTCCTCATCACTCTTTTTCAAATGTTTTTGGCACAGAAGCTTACACAAAATATCAGTATCTAAAAGAAAGAATACCAATGGAGTTAAACCATAATTGATGGGCAGGAAATTGCTACTTGTACTACTTTGTGAACTCCACAACTTTTAGAGTTCCTTTTAAACCAAGAATTCCCTTCAATGACTGATCACACTTTCTTTTGCTCACATTTGTCCAACATTAACCACATGTCAAATCTTGACCACATCTGTTCCAACCTTCATGCTACTTGGTACTAGAAGAGGGAAAGAAAATCAAGGAGGAGTATTTGAAGGAGGAAAACTTCTGGAGAGCAAAGCAGGAGAGACAAGGAAAGAAAAAGAGTTGAAAATTGGGGAATGGAGTGAAAGAGGTAGTTTACACCTGCGTAGATATTGTAGACCCAAATTCAAGCCAAGAAAAGAGGAAGATCATTGTTCTGCCTCCTGCCATCCTTAAATCTCATTAACCCTATCACAGCTGAAGACTGCTGAGAACCACACAACTTAAGCTTATGTTTGCTGAAAGAGGCATCTTCCTTGGATATTTACTGCTGCCTCTTATTCTTCTGTTATTCAACAGATTCACACTGCTCATCTATTAGGGTGGTATACCAGCATCTGTTTACTGCACAGATCCTGAGCAAGTGCTAGTGGTATACAGATGCTTGTAAATAGCCAGTTTATGCATCCTGTCTCCTCTCTTCCCATTGCATCCTATCGCATCTCATCCAATTTTATCTTAGTAAAGACATGACCAAATGTTTCTGTCTGAGTGGACTCTGCTCCAGGACTACAAAGTGGTTTGCTGAGCTAGGACTAAGGCTTATGGAGTCCTATGGAGACTATTAGTACCCATCAATGTCCTTTGTGTTCCTCTGCATTGTCCAGCCTGTCTCAGTTAGTTGGCCATGTGACTAGCGTAGCCTATGTATTGTGAGAAGTTACACTACAGCTTCATGGCTGAGATGGTAGCTATCTGACATGCCTTCCTCAAACTCTCATTATTCTCTCATCTAACTGTTGAATAATGTCTAAGCCACGAAAAGGAAGCAGCTTAAAGAAGAGCCACCCAACATGCATTGGACTGTGACATGACTACGAAATTAGCCTTAGTTGTGTTAAGCCACTGGGAATTGGGAATTTGTTACAGTTGCTGGTATTATTACCCTGATGAATACAGTGGCCCCTGACTGGTAAATTTGATCCTTTCCAAGGAAGACATTGTGCTTGGGTGGTGATTTGATAATGATCATGGAAGCCAGGGCTATTACTTTATTCATTTTTACTGCATTAAGTATATTGAAAAAATCCTGGCCAGTACCTATAAGTCTTTCTAAGTGAACAGGGGAGCTGTGCTCAGAGGCAGGCAGTTCCTAAGACTCTAACAGCAGCAGAGGAAACGTGGTTCTTTCATTGGACAATACCTAGTGAAGCTTCCACATTTTTTTAAAAGAAAAACACAAAATGTACCTTATAGTTTTATTGTTCTTAATATTTTTCAAAGGACATTTCCATCAATAATCTGAATTGACTCTCACTAGTATCTGTGAGATAAATAGGACAGGTATTAACCTTTTTTTTATTTTTATTTTTTTACATTTTTTTTTTATTTCAAAATTTTTTTTTTTAATTGCATTTTAGGTTTTGGGGTACATGTGAAGAACATACAATATTGTTGCATAGGTACACACGTGGCAGTGTAATTTGTTGTCTTCCTCCCCTTCACCTATATCTGGCATTTCTCCCCCTGGGATGCAAGGCTGGTTCAACGTACACAAGTCTATAAATGTAATTCACCACATAAACAGAACCAAAGACAAAAACCACCTGATTATCTTGATTGATGCAGAGAAGGCCTTTGACAAAATTCAACAGCCATTTTTGCTAAAAACCCTCAATAAACTAGGTATTGACGGAACGTATCTCAAAATAATAAAAGCTATTTACGACAAACCAACAGCCAGTATCATACTGAATGGGCAAAAA
>CAUYQU010064216.1:0-34922 GCA_963574635.1 Cheracebus regulus
ACTTTAAAGCAACAAAGACCACAAGAAACAAAGAGGGACATTACATGGTGGTGAAAGGATCAATGCAACAAGAAGAGCTAACGATCCTAAATATATACGCACCCAATACAGGAGCACCCAGATACATAAGGCAAGTTCTTAATGACTTACAAAGAGACTTACACTCCCACACAATAATAGTGGAAGACTTTAACATTACACTGTCAGTATTAGACAGATCAACGAGATAGAAAATTAGCAAGGATATCCAGGACTTGAACTCAGACCTGGAACAAGTAAACTTAACAAATATTTACAGAACTCTCCAACCCAAATCCACAAAACATACATTTGTCTCAGTATCACATTACACCTATTTTAAAAGTAACCACATAATTGGAAGTAAATCACTCCTCAGCAATTGCATAGCATCTCACAGGTTTAAATAAAATATTGGTTGGCTGCTTGTTTTTTTCATCCCTTACTCCTTCCTGTCTCCATTGTTAAGCACAATTATTGGCATAAAAGAGGTTTTTAATACCCATTTTTAGACTGCATTCTACCCTGGGCAATAGAACAAGAATCACGTTCTCTCTCCCTCTCTCTCTTCCTCTTTCTTTCTCTCTTTCTTCTTTCTTCCTCTCTTTCTTCTTTCAAAAAAATAAAATAAAATACAGCTCACACACACACACAAAATCAGCAAAATGATAATTACTGAAGCTGGATGATGGATATATAGCGTTTCATTTTTTAATTCTCCCTAACTTTGGGTATGTCTGCAATTTCCATAATAAAAAAAAATTTGAGGCCGGGCACGGTGGCTCATGCCTGTAATCCCAGCACTTTGGGAGGCTGAGTTGGGTGGATCACAAGATCAGGCATTCAAAACCAGCATGGCCGACATAGTGAAACTTTGTCTCTACTAAAAATACAAAAAAAAAAATTAGCCAGGAGTGGTGGTGAGTGCCTGTAATCCCAGCTACTCCGGAGGCTGAGGCAGGAGAATTGGTAGAAACTAGGAAGCAAAGGTAGCAGTGAGCCAAGATCGTGCTGCTGCACTCCAGCCCAGGCCACAGCATGAGACTCCATCTCAAAAAAATAATAATAATAATTTGAGGGTACTGCACCAGAGAAGCTAACAATATGGTAAAAATTGAAAACATCTGGTTCCAAGGGTTTCAGATAAGAGACTATGAGGCTGTAGTTACTGCTAAGAATTAGAAAAGGTTTCAAGCTTCTGTGTGTTTCAAGAACTGTGTATTTCCACCAAGCCTACAGCATTAACCCACAGCCCCACCAATTATCAACTGATAACTGAATCAATTGTCAACAATAATTGATAAATTAACAATTATATCAGGTAATTAAAAGATGACCTTTTTTTAAAACACCAGGTCTCACTATGTCACCCAGACTGGAATTTTTTTTAAAACCAAGACAGCTTTGAAAAGAAACCAGAGTCTAACCTTTGCCATATCATAAATGTTTACTACTGGTCACAAATATTGATCAGCAAGAATTTATGCAAGGCTGGTAAAAATTCCTTCTCTGAAACTAAAAATAAATGATAGTACTATAAAAGCAGGTCAATGTTTTCGGATCCTAACACTACTTAAGCTTGAGTGCTTTTTATTTAAAAAGGTGTTATCGGCCTGGTGCGGTGGCTCACGCCTATAATTCCAGCACTTTGGGAGGCCGAGGTGGGTGGATCACGAGGTCAAGAGATCGAAACCATCCTGGTCAACATGGTGAAACCCCGTCTCACCATGGTGGCACACGCCTGTAGTCCCAGCTACTCAGGAGGCTGAGGCAGGAGAATTGCTTGAACCTAGGAGGCGGAGGTTGCGGTGAGCCAAGATCACACTATTGCACTCCAGCCTGGGTAACAAGAGCAAAACTCCTTCTCAAAAAAAAAAAAAAAAGGTGTTATCAGCAATCAGTTCTGAGACCAGTTTGTATTATTATCTCTACTGCAATACTACAAGAAATAACTGATAATACATCCTGTGATCCAAAATTTGGCAAGCCCAAAACAAACGTTTCCACTTCAATACACATGAACAGAATCACTGCCGGAAATACAAAACAAATAATATATGTATCACTAGGTTCTGTAAATTTTATAAACTGCAAAATACTCAAAACAATTAGAAATTTTTCTTATCAGTTCTTCTAAGAATACAACTGCACAATTTATAACGAGGATGAATTTGTTTTCCTAAACCTGGAGTATGACTCTAACATCATGACATCTAATGCCAGAGGTTAAGAGTGTTTGACTGCCCTTCTTTGAATTCATTAAGCACATTTAGCATTTACCCCTATACTGGCTTCTCTCAAATGAGAAAACAGTTTTGTGAGTTGTTTTTAATTTTTCAAATAAAGGCCTCAATATTACCCTCAGCTGTGTAGGTTCTAGTCATACACCTCGACGTATGTGTATATATGTGTATATGTTATATATATTCATGTAAATGTGTGAATATATACACACACATCCTTAATATATTTCAGTTATATCCCATAATATTGTTGTTAAATAATAGCTGTTTAGTGTATCATATAAATAACCTGCTTTTTTCAAATATATATGTTGTTTCCAAGTTGTTTTTTTGTTACCAAGGAAATTGTGATGAAATTCCTTTCACATAACTATGTCCATCTCTGACTACTTCCTTAAAATAAGGTCTTAGATGGTCTTGATGAGTCAAGGGAAATGTTTTTAAGGATCTTGAGAACTATCACCATGTTGTCTCTCCACAGAGCTCTCTGCAGAGACTTTAACAATTAACACTCTAAAATGTATGAATGCGCCCATTTTATCCAATCCTTGACACTAACAATAATTTTTTTTCCAAAAGGGAAAAGTTTATTGAGTCAGCCACAACGAACAGAGAAACAGATGCAGGAAGGTTCTCTGTGCAGCAGGGCATGCAACAAACATTTACCTGACAAAGAGAATAAAACCCAAAGGCTCTGTGTAGAAACAGACACTAACACAAGGTCACTTTTACCCACCTAATGTCATGTGCAACATTACTCTTCTTTACGAACCCTTTCCTCATAGGACCTAACATTATGTGTTTAACAAACATGTACATCGTTGCTAAATCACCAATGGCTATTATAGTGCTCCTACTTAATAAGCTGATTAAAAAAGAAAGTTGTCCTGTGGCCAGTTCACAATGAAACTAAATAGTTTTGTTCCAAGATGCCTTTCACTGGCAACAAGGCATTTTCAACAAACAGGTCATTCTGTCACCAGGAGCTGGTCTCAGTCCACAGCACAGAGCGACGTGCCCCAGGCACCCTCAGGGAGGAGAAGGGGAAGCCACTAGGAGGGTTACTCAGTTCTCCTGGAGGCACTGAGGAGGGGTGGCCAGGGGCCACTTCAATGCTAGGGGGCTCCACCCAGGATAGTGATGGCTGGCTTTGCATAAGGGGATGCCAAGAACTTAAGGCTGGGTCCCCAGCATGCCATGTGCAAGGGACTTGTTCAACCCAAATGAAACTGACACAACCCCCAGGTGATGTAAGGCAAAGTCCCCCAGGAGCTCTCAGAAATATCATTTTTTAATCTTTGCCAATTTGATATGGAGTGCAGCTAACAGCATGTATTTTAATTTGTATCTCATTAACAAGTGAGAAAACTTTATTCATGTTTCTTGGTTTCTTGTATTTCATATTCTATAAATTGCTCTTTCACTGAGTTTTCCATAGTTTTCTATTAAGGAATGCCTCTTTCACCTACTGGTATATAGGATATCTTCATGAATAAGATTATTAACTTTTTATGTCACATATGCTTCAGATATTTTTCCAAATTTATCAAAATCTTTTTTTTGAGACAGGATTCTTGCTATGTTGCCCAGACTAGTCTCAAACTCCTGGGCTCAAGTAATCCTCCTGTCTCAGCCTCTCAAGTAGCTGGGATTATAGGCATGTGCCACCAAGCCAGACCCCAATTTGTCCAACATCTTTTTGCGTTCCTTCTGTTGTGTCTTTTGTTGTTGTTGTTTTATATTTTTCTTTGCCCTCAAACATTCTCCTCTCCAATTTTTTTTTTTTTAAGAGACAGAGTCTCACTCTATTGCCCAAGCTGGAGTACAGGTATAATCACACCTCACTTCAGTCTCAAACTCCTGGGCTCAAGCAATCCTCCCACCTCAGCCGCTTAAGTAGCTGGGACTACAGGAGTACACAGCTGTGCTCGGCTAACTTTTTCATTTATAGAGACAAGGTGTCGCTTTGTTACCCTGGATGGTCTCAAACTCCTGGCTTCGTGATCCGCCCATCTTGGCCTCCCAAAGTGCTGAGATAACAAGAGTGAGACACCACACCCATCTGTTGTATTTTTTAACACAAAAGTTTTTCACTTTTATGTGGCCAAATAGAAATCAGCATAGCAACTAATTACGGATTTCAACTTTAAAGCCAGAAACTGGATTAAAAACTTGGCTTATCCTTGTTAGTATAGCAATGACAAGAAAAAAAAAAAGAAAATCCTGGCTCAACTCCTTATTAGATGCATGACCATGGCAAAGTACTTAACTTCTCTGAGACTCAGTTTCCTTATCTATAGTTTCCCAAATCCACTGAGTAATAACAAGCATTTATTAATATTAGCTTATTAATAAATAAGGGTTCACACCTGTAATCCCGGTACTTTGGGTTCAGGTGGGTAGATCACTTGAACCCAGGAGTTCAAGACCAGCCTGGGCAACATGGTGAAACCCTGTCTCTACAAAAAAATACAAAAATTAGCAAGGTGTGTTGGTGCACACCTTTAGACCCAGATACTCAGGAGGCTGAGGTGGGAGGATCACTTGAGCCCTAGAGACAGAGGCTGCAGTGAGCCAAGGTCATACCACTGTACTCTAGCCTGCGTCTGGATGATACAGCAAGGCCCTATTTCAAAAAAAAAAAACTAGCTGTTACTATTATCATTACTAGCCACTATACTTTAAATTCTGACAGCAGTTCTCAAATTTAAATCTACATAAAAGCCACCTAATACTTTCATTTGGAAAATCTAGATTCCTAGCAAAAGTGCAACAGTGCATGTAGTCCTAGCAACTCAGGAGGCCAAGGTAGGAAGATCAATTGAGGACAGGAGTTCAAAGCTGTAGTGTGCTACAATCGTGCCTATAAACAGCCACTGCACTTCAACTGGGCAACACAGCAAGATGCTGTCTCTTAAAAAAAAAAAAAATCTCGATTCCTAACCTTCATTCCTAGACATTTTGATTACATAGGTCTAGGATAGGCCCTAAAACATACATTTCTAACAAGTATCTTCAGGTGGTTCTGATTCAGGCAGTCCAGGAGCACTCCTAAAAAAAAATACTCATTTATGGATTCTGTCTTTGGTGATATACATGCAATATCCTTCTTTATTCCAGAATTAAATAAATATTGACTATTTTCTTTTCTATTCTTATTGATCCTTTCAAAAATATTTAATACACCTAAAATTCACTTACTATGTGGTTGGCTAACTGAACACTATTTGGTGAAAAATCACACCTTTCCTCTCTAATTTAAAAACATCTCCTTTACCACCAGGAACTTCTGCTATAGTTTCCATTGCTTTACCATACGATTTAATGGCAAGAAAGAAAAATCTTCTCATTACTCTTGTCTTTCAAATTTTCCTTGCTCATAATCTTGCGTGTTACCATTATCATTGCATGTTACTCTATCTTGCATGTTACTATTATCATGATTTGCCAAACTATTTTTTCTGTTTAACAGCAAATATTTAGTGACTTAATGGAGGTGGAAGATTTTACAAACTAATTTCAAAGTAATTCTGCCAAACTTTCATTGGGATTTTGCTTGGAATAACATTAAAACTTTGAAATTAATGTGGAAACAAGTAATGCCTCTCCATTTCGTTGTCTTTATTTTAATATTTAAACACATTTTCTTCATAAAGACCATCTATATTTATTAATAACAATTCCTTGGTGGTTTGTGCTTCTGTTATAGAAGAGAGAGGTAGTTTCAAGCGTGAACTCACAACTCAGTTGCTCAGGATATAATCCAGGCTGTAGCGCTTACTAGCTGTGTGAGTTACCCTTCAGTAGTCTTAACTTTTCCAAGTCTCAGTTTAAGGACATAAAAATACTATCTATCTGATTGCTGTGAAAAGAAGATGAGACAATGTGTTTGACATGGTTTACACAAAGACTAGCAGGGAGGAAATGTTCAATATGTGATAGCCAGTATTATTAAATTTAATGGGACTATTTTCTAATTACATTTTCTAACTAATTATTGCTGTTTCCAGGAAAGTTGCTGTTTTCTTTATTATCTTATGCTCTCAATATATCCCCAAACTTTCTTACTAATAGTTTTTCCGTTAATTATCTAAATAAGGAAAACCATTAGCTACTTAAAATCAAACAAGACATGAAAAAATTTTTGATTAAAAGAAGTTTTAAAATATTACCAAAAACTTAAAATGATATGAACAGGAAAAATTTTCAAGCGCTACATATAAGAAGCTAATTTACATCATCTAGCCCTAAGAAGAGAAAGAACTATTCAATAAATGGTGCTGAAACAAATGGTTGGTTATGTAGAAAACATTTAATTGGCCAGGCATGGTGTTTAACGCCTGTAATCCCAGCATTTTGGGAGGCTGAGGCAGGCAGGCAGATCACGTGAGGCCAGGAGTCCGAGACCAGCCTGGCCAATATGGTGAAACCCCGTCTCTACTAAAACTACAAAAATCAGCGGGGTGTGGTGGTACACACCTATAATCCCAGCTACTCAGGAGTCTGAGGTATGAGAATCATTTGAACCTGGGAGGCAGAGGTTGCAGTGAGCCAAGATTGCGCCACTGTACTCTAGCCTGGGCAACAGAGTGGGACTCCATCTCAAAAAAAAAAAAAAAAAAACACCCAGAAAAATATAAATTGCATCCTCAAATTAAACCATATACCAACAGAAATATCAGAAATAACAGAATCAAAGTTGGCCAGGCACAGTAGCTCATGCCTATAATCTTAGCACTTTGAAAGGCCCTGGCAAGATGATCACTTGACACCAGGAGTTCAAACCAAGCCTGGGCAACATAGCGAGACCCTGTCTCTACAAAAAATAAAAATAAAACAGCTGGGGATGCTGGCGTGTGCCTATAATCCCAGCTATTCAGGAAGCTGAGACAGGAGGATCACTTAAGCCCAGGAGTTCAAGGCTCCAGTGAGCCAAGATTGCGCCACGGCACTCTGGCCTGGGCGATATGGCAAGACTTTGTCTCAAAAAATAATTTTTCTTTAATTGAAAAAAAGAATTGAATTTAAAAGCAATCCTTAAAAATTCTAGAAAACCACTCCTACCAGCATTGTTTATAAAACCAAAAAAAAAAAAAAACCCTGAAAATAATTGAAATGTCATTTTCAGTAACTGCCATTTATGAAAATTTACTAATTATATTTATTGTTTATTGCCTGCCCTCCTTCCCTCAGCCTCCAGCCCACACTAGAATATGAGCTCTGTAAGAGCAGCAACTTTTTTTCTATTTTCTTCACTGATGTGTTCCATGAGCCTGTGCCTGGCATAGACAGAGAAGCAATCAATAAAAATC
Organism: Cheracebus regulus; assembly: GCA_963574635.1. Classification (NCBI taxonomy): domain Eukaryota; kingdom Metazoa; phylum Chordata; class Mammalia; order Primates; family Pitheciidae; genus Cheracebus; species Cheracebus regulus. The sequence goes on from CAUYQU010064216.1 coordinate 7,574, forward strand.
TGATGAAGGAATTGTCCATCAACAAGAGAACAGATAAACTGTAGCATATTTGTATAATGGAATACTATACAGCAGCAAAAATTAAGTACAGTTACATCATTATACATCGCTCTCAGAAATACTGAATGAAAAAAATAAAGTTTTAGAATATTACATACAGTATAAAATGTAAAATTATAAAATGTAGAAATATAAAAAATAAATATGTAGTGTTTAGGGTAGATTTTCCCAACAGGACACCTGAAGAGGAGAAATCAGGGCTTTATCTTGAAAAATGTAAGAATTATGAAAATACATTTATTACATAATTCACAAAAATCAGTCTCTCTACAAACCACCTTGCTTTCCATTATTCAAACAAAAAAAAAATCAGTCTCTCATTTTAATTAATACTACTTGATAATTATTTAAAACAGAAAAAGTAACTTGTTTATTTGCAAACAAGAAAACAGAAACCTAGCAGCAAAACAAAATATTCAACCATGGTAAAGTAAAGCCAAACATACCTATAAGTTCAGGTGGATTTCTTTCATTAAACCGCTCACACAGACGAATAAATGTTTCAGTATTCTCAGTGGTAGGGCACTCACCATGTCTAGTAATACAGAAAGAGGTTTTTTGAAAAAAGAAGAGATTACAAATTGTAATGAAAGGTTTCAATATTCAAGAATCTTAATACATAACTTACCCTTTACACTGAAGTTTTATATATTTGATTCCTTCTTTTTCTATGTCATTTCTGTCATAGAACCTTGAAGTATTTGTCAGGTCCACCAACAAGCCCATTTTAACCTAAAAAAAAAAATGAAAGAGCAGATTTACTAGTAACTTAGTTTGTTCCCAAATACATTGACTAGATGGCAATACTACAGTTCATCCATCTACACTGATGGAGATTTTGGATGTACTTTGCCCCTGAACAATTGATAATAATAATAAAGTACTACTTATCTAAACCTTACTCAAGACACTAAAACTAAGCAGGCACTTGTTAAAATAAATTAACTCCCAAACTAAGAAAGGAACAGGAATACAACCAAAACAAATTCTACTGCCAAAATCACAAAAGTCTATGCAAAAGAGAAAACGCTGCCCAGAATTTGTCACATATACCTCTGCACCTATGATTTATTTGACAAGAGGCTAGAGTAGGAATAACATCTATCTGAAATACACCACAACTCAAACTCCAGGCATACATTACCCACCCCAGCCTTCCAAGAAGCCACCACCAATAACTCTGTTAATAATTATTGACTACATATATATATATATATATATATATATACACACATATATATATTTCTTTTTTATTAACAACTCTTCTATTTTCTGAAAATATACTGAAGCCTCAAGTTATATTTTTTGAAATTAGAAGCAAGATTAAAAATGGAGACAATATTATTAAGAAAATGGTAGTATGGGAGAAAAATTCGGCCAGGCACAGTGGCTCATGCCTGTAGTCTCAGCACTTTGAGAGGCCATGGCAAGAGGATCACTTGAAAAACCATGCGTTTGGCAGGGGAAAAAAGATTTAAAAATTAAGTAACATATTTTCCTCTCCTATTCTCGAGTATCATATAAACATAAGGTAAATTGTTTTTTTTTTAAGTTTTGTTTTCTGTGAAACTAAGGCATATAAAATCCACACAATCATAAAAAATGTCTAAGTTCTGGCAAAAAATTAAGAACACTGCAGAAGCTACATGGAAAAGAAGAAAAGAGAAGCAGACCCAGGAGCAGCAGATTTTAGAAAAATGCCAACAAAAATATATTTCCGGTAAAAAAGGGCTCACCTTATATTGGTGGACTTATCGTTCATCTACACAAGAGCTAAGGAATCTGGAGAAGATGGGAAGCAGAAGCAACGCAAGGGGGGGAAATGCAATGAAGACACACAAAAGCAGTAAAAATGAACCCATGTTTCTAAATCTCACAAAATGTCAGCATACATTTTCCAGTTCCATGAAGAAACCATCCTAGTAAATCAGTAAGAAGATTCCCTAATCTGAAATGCTTGGGACTTGATGTGTTTAGGATTTCAGATTTTTCAATATTTGCATTATACTTACAGGTTGAGCAATCCCAATATGAAAATCCAAAATCTGAAATGTTCCAATAAGCATTTCCTTTGGGCATCATGTAGTGCTAAAAAAGATTCAGATTTTAAATTTTTGGATTAGGGATGCTCAACCTGTATATACTTTAATGGAATACTATAAAGCTGTTAAAAAAAAAAAAAAAAAAAAAAGAACAAGATTTTCTATGTGCAAATATATGAAGATCTTCAGAGTATACTATTACATTGGAAATGCGAGGTTCAGACCAGCATATATAATGTTCTACCTTGAGTGTACGGGGGAAAACACAGAAATCTGTATTTTTTGTTGCTTATGTACACATAAAGAAATTCTGAAAGGATGTATTAAAAAATCTAAACAGTGGAACCTGTATGGTAAGTGGTGAGGGACTAGGCAGATAGGGGGCAAAAGTGAGAGGGAAACTTCATGATATCAACCTTTTAAAACTTTTGTATTCTTCAAATCAGTGAACATATTGTCTATTTCTTAAATAACAAAAATCATTATCATCATTTTTAGGTACCATGTGATGCCTAAGAATCACATCTTGGGCAGTTAAATTCTAACACATAGGGTAAAAAAGTACCTACAGTCACACTTCTCTCATAAATTCCTTAAATAACCAGTGAAGAACAGTATACATGGCCATATGCGTATTACTGGAGACTTAATCTCATCTCAATAAGTCTATCATGGCCAATTTTTCTTTCTGGATTGGAACAAAAATCATTATTTCTCCTGTTGAGCACTAGCTGAAGAAGTTGATTTGCATTCAGGGGCCATAAGTAAGAAAAATCTTTAAAACCTAGAATCACAATCAGACAAGATAGTCTCACTAAGAAATGCACACCCAAACTGAGGCTAAAAAAGGTAATAGTAAATTCATACATCTTCCACCTCATTCTGAAGCATATACCCTCTGGAAAAAAATGGCAAGAGAAACAATCTTTACTTGCTTTAACTGATATACTATATTTTATGTATTTATGGGGTATATGTGGCATTTTGTTACATGAATGTAATGTGTAATGATGAAATCAGGGTATCTGGCATATCCATCACCTTGAGTATTTACCATTTCTATGTGTTCAGAATATTTCAAGTTCTCTCTTCTAGCTACTTGGAAATACACAATACATCCTTGCTAACAACAGTCACCTTACCCTACTATTAAAAATAAAAATTGATACATTCCATCTAACTATACGTCTGTACTGACCAACCTCTCTTCACCATGCCTCTCCAGTTCACACACCCTTCCCAGACTCTGGTACCTATAATCTATCATTCTACTCTCTATTTCCATGTGATCAATTTTTTTTTAAGAGACAAGGTCTCATTCTGTTGTCCATGCTGGAATATAGTAGCACAATCATAGCACTGTAACCTCAAACTCCTGGGTCCAAGTGATCCTCTCATCTCAGCCTCCCAATTTCTAGGACTACAGATGTGATGAGATCAACATTTTTGGCTCCCACAGGAGCCGAGTAATGATGAATAGTATTTGAATGAATGAATTAGAATGAATTAGTATTCATTCATAGTAATGAATACTATGACTGCATAGTATTCTACCGCATATATATGCCGTATTTTATCCATTCATCTACTGATGAACACTTAGGTTGATTCCTTATCTTTGCTATTGTGAACAGTGCTGCAATAAATATGCAAGTGCAGGTATGTATCCCTCTGATATAATGATTTCTGTTCCTTTGGATAAATACCCAGTAGTGAAACTGCTAGATCGTATAGCAGTTCTACTTTTAGTTTTCGGAGAAATTTCCATACTGTTTTTCCATGGTGGTTGTACTAATCTGCATTCCAACCAACAGCATATGAGTTCTCTTTTCTCTGTCATCCCATATCAAATTGAGCCACTGATAAAAAAAAAAACAAAGGAAGGAAAAAAAAAGAGTTCTCTTTTCTCCACATCCTTACCAGCATCTGTTACTTTTTGTAATAGTTTGTTTGTTTATTTTTTGAGACAGGGTTTTGCTGTGCCACCCAGGCTGGAGCTACTGCACTCCAGCAACGAAGGACAACTTGACTTCTTTTCCAATTTGGATGACTTTTATTTCTTTCTCTTGCCTGACTGCTCTAGATAGTACTTCCGGTACCATGATGAATAAGTGGACATCCTTGTCTTGTCCTAATTCTCAGGGCAAAAGCTGAAAGCTTTTCCCCATTATCAGTATGATGTTAGCTGTGGGCTTGTCGTATATGGGCTTCATTATGTTAAGGTATGTTCCTTCTATGCCTACCTGATTTGTTGAGAGTTTTTATCATGAAAGGATATTGATTCTTATCAAATGCTTTGTCTGATTCTACTGAGATGATCACACGGTGTTTGTCCTTCATTCTATTGATGTCATATATCATATTTATTGATTTGCATATGCTGAACCATCATTGCATCAGGGATACTGGCCTGTTTTCTCTTTTGGTTGTGGTTCCGGTATCAACATAATGCTAGCTTTATAGAATTAGTTAGAATTCCCTCCTCTTCAATTTTTGGGGGATTATTTGAGGATTGGTGTTAGTTCTTCCTTAAAACTTTGGTAGAATTTGGTGGTAAAGATAACTGGTCCTAGCACTTTGGAGGCCAAGGCAGGCAGATCACCTGAGGTTGGGAGTTCAAGACCAGCCTGATCAACATGGTGACACCCTGTCTTTTTAAAAAAAAAAAAAAAAAAAAAAAAAAAAAGATGTCTGGTCCTGGACTTTTTGTTGGAAAATGTTTTACTACTGATTAAATATCCCTACTTGTTATTGGTCTGCTCAGCTTTTCTATTTCTGGTTGTTGTGTATATTCGTTGTTCCTTTCTCTCTCTCTTATTGTTTTATCTTTGTGGTTTGGTGATATTATGTAGTGGTAACATTTGAGTTTTTTCCCTTCATGATTATATATTTGCTCTGCCAGTGGTTTTTATTTATAGTCTTGTGTTTTCATGATGATAGTTACTAGTCGTTCAATTTCGGGTATAGGACTCTCTAAAGAATTTCTTATCAGTCTAGTGGTGGTGAATTCCCTCAGCTTTTGCTTGTCTGGGAAAGACTTTATTTCTCCTTCATTTATGAAAAAAGAGTAACTTTGCTGGGTATGGTATTCTTGGGTGGTAGGTGTTTTCGTTCAGAACTCTGAATATATCCTCTACTCTCTCTTAGCCTATAAGGTTTTTGCTGTGAAGTCCACTGTTAATCTGATGGGGGCTCTTTTACAAATGATTAGACAGACACTCTTAATGTTTTTCAAATTTTCTCTTTGACTTTTGACAGTTTGACTACAACATGTTGTGGAGAAGACCTTTTTAGATGTTATCTTTGGGATCTTTGATCCTCCTGGGTATCTAAACCTCTTGTTAAACTTAGGGAAGTTTTCATCTATTATTTCATTAAATAGGTTTTCTAATCCATTTGTTTTCTCTTTATCTTCTGGAACACCAAAAATTTGAATATTTGGTGACTTTCTGGTGTCCCATATGTCATGAAGGCTTTGCTCATTCTTTTTTAGACTTTTAACCTTTATTTTTTTCTGACTGGGTTATTTCCAAAGACCTGTCTTCAAGTTCTGAGATTCTTTCTTCTGTTTGATCTAGTCTATTATCAAAGCTTTTGATCTATTTTCTATTTCATTCAATGAATTCTTCAGTTCCTGAATTTCTGTTCGGATTTCATGATATCTATCTGTGGTAAACTTCTCATTCATAACCTCAACTGTTTTTCTGATTTGTACTGCTTTTCAGTATTTTCTTCTTTCTTACACAGAGCCTCCTTAGTATCAAAATTCTGAATTATTTATCCATCATTTCATGAATTCTTTTTATTATGATCTGCTGCTGAAGGATTATTGTGTTCCTTTGGAGATAGTATATTTCTTGGTCCTTCATGTTTCTCATGTCCTTATATCAATATCTGCACATCTGATGTAACACTCACTTTTCCGTTTTTTTGAGATATGGTCTCACTATTGCCCAGGCTGCAGTGGGTGATCACTGCTCACTACTGCCTCAACCTCATGAGTTTAAGTGATCCTCCCACCTCAGCCTCCCAAGTAGTTGGGACTATAGGCACACATCACCATGTCCAGCTAATATTTTTTAATTTGTTATAGAGACAGGGTCTCCCCATGCTGCCCACACTGGTCTCAAACTCCTGGCCTCAAACAATCCTCTTGCCTCAGTCTCCCAACGTGTTTGGATTACAGGCACGAGCCATCATCCAAGTCCCAGGTTTTTTTTTTGAGACAGAGTCTCACTTTGTTGCCCAGGTTGGAGTGCACTTGTGTGATCTTAGCTCACTGCAACCTCCACCTCCCAGGTTTAAGCAATTCTCGTACCTCAGCTTCTTGAGTAGCTGGAATTACAGGTGCACACCACAATGCTCAGCTAATTTTTGTATTTTTAGTAAAGACAGGGTTTTGCCATGTTGGCCAGGCAGATCTCAAACACCTATCTGCAAGTGATCCACCTGCCTCAGGATCTCAATGTGTTGGGATTACAGGCATAAGCCACAGTGCTCAGCCCCAGTCCCAGTTTTTGGAACTAGCTTTTGTAGAGGAGAAATTTTTCCTGAAGATATATCTGAGGTGTTGGTTGAGATAAAGCACTTTGGCTATAATTCCGGATGCATGCAGTACTGTAATTTCTGGTTTCTTCAGCTGTAAACAGAGTCAGTGTTCTTGGTGGCTTAGGATGTAGTTGTTAGTGGAAGCTATAATAAGTTTGGCTGGGGGCTGGGACGCCAGGTGGGCATTCTCCTAAATGAAAAAACTGCACATGGAGAACAGATTAGCAGCTACTAGAGTACAGAGACAAGGGTGGAGAGAGAGTCTGACTATAAAGAGGTAGCATGATGGAATTCCTTTATGGAGATGGAGCAGTTCTATAACCACCGCCATGAATTTACACATCAGATCAAACTCTACTGAACTACACACACACACACACACAAACACACACACACACAGGAATATAAAAAGTAAATAAGGGCCAGGCGCGGTGGCTCATGCCTGTAATCCCAGCACTTAGGGAGGCTGAGGCGGGCAGATCATGAGATCAAGAAATCGAGACCATCCTGGCCAACATGATGAAAACCCATCTCTACTAAAAATACAAAAATTAGCTGGGCATGGTGGCACACGCCTGTGGTCCCAGCTACTCAGGAGGCGGAGGTGGAAGAATCGCTTGAACCCAGGAGGTGGAGGTTGCAGTGAGCCGAGATTGCGCCACTGCACTCCAGCCTGGCGACAGAGCAAGACTCCGTCTCAAAAAAAAAATAAAAAGGAAATAATATCTGCAATCAGTTAAAATAATGTACCAATATCAATTTCCTGCTTTTGATATTGTACTACAATTATATAAAATGACACCAGCCGGGCATGGTAGCTCACACCTGTAATGCCAGCACTTTGGGAGGTCAAGGTGGGCAGATCACCTGAGGTCAGAAGTTCACGACCAGCCTGGCCAAATGGTGAAACCCCATCTCTACTAAAAATACAAAAATTAGCCAGGATTGGTGGTGAGCACCTGCAATCTCAGCTACTTCGGAGGCTGGGGCTGGAGTATCGCTTGAATCCAGGAGGCGGAGGTTGCACTGAGCCAAGATCGCGCCACTGCATTCCAGCCTGGGCGACAAGAGCGAAACTGTCTCCAAAAAAAAAGAAAAAAAGACACCATTGTGAGAACCTGAAGGAAGGGTTCACAGAATTCTGTGTAAAATTACTGCAACTTCCCTTGAGTCTATTAATTAGTTTAAGATTTTTTTAAAAGCCACCTGAAGAACAAGAGTGAACAAAGTATATTAAATCAGTGACCAAAAAAACTTTTGTTTCTTACCTTTAGGCTCTTTAGGTAATTTGAGAGCATGCTGGGATGAAACCGATTTTCTTCAGCAACTTGACTATCATATCTTGGTCCTAACATTGTCTTCAGAGGTAAGAATCTTCCTAAACAACATTAAGAAAGGTAATAATTTCCATTAAAGGAAATGTTTCAGATTAAAATTCTATAATTAACAATTATCAAGTATCACCTTCTTAAAACTTTTTTTTTTTTGAGACCAAGTCGCTCTCTGTCACCCAGGATGGAGTGCAGTGGAGCAATCTTGGCTCACTGCAACCTCTGCCTCCTGAGTTCAAGTGATTCTCTTGCCTCAGCCTCCCAAGTAGCTGGGATTACAGGTGTGCAACACCAAGCCCGGCTAATTTTTGTGTTTTTAGTAGAGACAAGGTTTCACCATGTTGCCCAGGCTGGTATCAAACTCCTGGGCTCAAGCGATCCAGCCACCTCGGCCTCCCAAAGTGATGGAATTAAGAGGTGTGAGCCACCACACCTGGTCTCTTAAAACATTTTTTTTTTAAGATGGGGTTTCACCATGATGGCCAGGCTGGTCTTGAACTCCTGATCTCAGGTGATCCACCAACCTCGGCCTCCCAAAGTGCTAGGATTACAGGCATGAGCCACCGCGCCCAGCCTCTTAAAACATTTTAAATGGAAAAGCCATCTAAAAATGCAAGTGTTCATAAAGCACTCTCGATTTAAACTACATTTTTAAAAGATACTACCTTACATCTTTTAAGGACAAAAAGACTTGGCTGGGCATGGTGGCCCACGCCTATAATCCAAGCACTTTGGAGGCCAAGGTGAGCAGATCATCTGAGGTCGGGAGTTCAAGACCAGCCTGACCAACATGGTGAAACCCCGTCTTTAAAAAAAAAAAAAAAGGACAAAAAAAATTATATATAGTTACAATCAAATATAACAACAGAAGAAACATCACCAGTGAATAGAACTTCTATTAAAACTCTCAGCTCTACACTACTACATTAAAAAAGTTATTAACTTAAAAATATAAGCAATCTTCCCACCTAAGCCTCCCAAGTAGCTGGGACTGCAGGTGCACACCACCATACCCAGCTAATTTTTTTTTCTGGGGGGAGCAGTTTGACAGGATCTCACTATGTCACCCAGGCTGGTCTCAAACTCCTGGGCTCAAGTGATCCACCTGCCTTGGCCTCCCAAAGTGCTGTGATTACATGCCCTATATGGTTTTTATTATCAGATTGGAACTTTCTCCAACGTGATACTAAAAGGTTGTAGACCTTATTCTGTATCGCAGGATGAAGATCATGCTAGAATGTGATATCATTCTCAGAGGATGCTAACCAAAATCATGAAAAACATTTTGTTTTCTAAAAAATCAAAGTTACCTATAACCTCCACATTGCTAAATCAAATTGTCAACTGTCAGTTCTCACCTTAAGCTCTCAGCAACATAAGAAACGACTGATCACTTTTTGATGAAAGAGGAAATTCCTGAACCACTTTTTCCATGTGACTTCTAGAATACTATTATATCCTCCTGGTTTTCCTTCTAGCTCTCTGGCCTCTCCTTCTCAGTCTACTTTACTGGCTCCCCCTCATCACCCTGACTCCTCTATGTTTTGTCTCAGGACCTCTTTCATATTTTCATTCACTCCCTTGGTGTCTCATCTAGTCTCACGGCTGTAAAAAGCCACCAATGTGCTAATGGCTTACAAATTTGTATCTCCAGTTCAGATCGCTCCCTTAACTCTAGATGGATATCAACTGCATACTGAGCCTCTACTTTGTGTCTAATAGATGTCTCAGATTTGATATCCAAATCTCATCTCTTAATATTCAAACTCTAAAACCTGCTCCCTTCATGGTCTTCCCTATCTCAGCAAACAGTAACACCATTCTTTTAGCAACTCAAAGCCAAAACTTTTTGGATTATCCTTGACTGTTCTCCTCTTCTCACATCCCACATCCAACCCATCATAAAATCCTGTAGCTCCACCTTCAAAATACATCCAGAATCTGACCATTTCTCACCACCTCCACCATCATCTGAGCCAGGTTTCTTTACTTTATTTAGTTTAACAGCTATTTAGTGGGTATCTACTATGTACCAGGCATTGCTCTAGGCTCATGAATTACATTAGTGAAAAGAAAAAAAAAAAAAGAAAAAACAGAAAAACCCTGCCTTCATAGTGTTTACATTCTATTTGGAAAATATGAAACATAAACAATAAACATAATAAATAAGAAGATTCATCCCATCAGACCTTCTCTCCCTCTTACTACTGTTCCAGAAATCCAATCCTATTTCCAACAGCACTTTCAGGGTTCTCTTTCCTTCTTATCCAACTTCAGAGCCCACAGTGGATCATCATAATTAGTCCCCTGTAAATACCCTTAACTTCCTTGCTCTGCCCCCATTATCCAGTCATATTCACCTGAGAAAAATCCAGACCTCAATGAACCCAACCACCTGACTTCTCTGTGTTTACATATATGTAGCTGAGGCCTCCTAGAGAAAATCTCACAGCACAAAAGATGGGTGGCACTATACTTCATAATCACCAATATCAAAGCCAATCCTACCACACACCACTAACTTTTATGAAAAATGTTTCACATATTTTCCTAATTCCTAAAACATCCCCTTTTTAACTGACAACTTTAAGTTAAACATCACTGGGGTGGGGGGGGAACAGAAGCCATAATAATTTAAGCTAACTGTATATGTTTACCACATGCCAAACACTGTTTAAAATATTCTACATAATTCATTCATTCACTCCTAACAATTAGTATTGTTATTATTCCTCATTTTACAGACAAGAAGAACAAAGCAAGAAATATTAAGTAACTTGCCGAATGTCACACCACTAATAAATGGTAAAAACAGTGGTTCAAACCAAGACTACAGATGTAGTGTCCATGCCTAAAACTGCTATTCAACAACGCCTCTCCACCATTAGACAGAAACTTGCCTTGCCTTTGCAGTTAATCTATAAACCTTTCTGTATCTGGGCCCATACTCCTCCTCCCATTAAAAGCCAATCCCCTCCCTTCTACTCTGGATTTCCTTACCATCTTGCTTTTCAAGGACCACCAATTAATTATTTCTTCCTCTCCCAACCCCCACCCCCAACATCTTCAGACATCTATCTACTGGCTCATTCCCATGAGCATTTAAACAAGCCCTAAACTCTCCCTTATCCTCCAACTTAATGCTTCATTTTTACTCGTCTTCATAATCAAACTTTTTTAAAGTTTAACACACATACTCCTATCTTTACTTCCTCACCTCCAATTCATTTATGTATACATGCGTGAGCAAAAGTGTAGACTTTACTTCTCTATAACCATGCATAATTTAGCTTTTGAGCTCCCATTCAAGATAGCCCACAGTCAAATCAGGATTCTCCTGGATGTGATTACATTCCTCGAAGGTAGAGACCCTGACATTGGGGGAAAGCGGGACAACTGCTATTTTGTACATAATCTTTTTCCTCTCTTGCTTCCAGCAAACTGAACTGTATTGCATCTGGTCTTTGAGCATTGTTAGTTTCCATCCCAGCAGCATCTGCTGATATGACTAAGGCACACCCATGGCCTTGGTAGATGGCTTGATGAAGATAATCCTACATCTTCCATGTTCCAACCCCAGCCTTCTCCTCAGGCCAGCTGGCCATTCAAGTCACTTCTGATCATTCCTTTTGGCCACTCTACCCCCATTCTTTTGGCCACCCTATCCAAAAGGTTCTTAGAAGAGGTAGGAATTAGCCTCTTAGGTCTCAGAGCCATCAACACATATTTCTCAGCAATCCACTACAACACTCTAAGAGACTTGCAACCAAGTAGCTAGCTCATCAATCCACTTCAATCTGGCTTCTGATCCCACATTCCCACTGAAAATACTTGTCACAGTCACCAACACATTTTACCAACTTTCCTGGTATCTTAACATCTCAGCAACATTTCACGTATCTGACAACTCAGTCCTTCTTGAAAAACTCTCCTGCCTTTCATGACACCCAAACTCCTATTAGTTTCAATCACCCACCTAACACCTCCCTCGATTTCTAGCTATTCATCCTCAACTGCTTTGTTCCCTCTTTTTTCTTTAACCAACTTCTAAAAGTCAGGTTTCTATGGGTTCCACTGTGGGCCTTCTCTACTCTCTCTACGTTCTCTGCCTGGGAGAAGTTTTATCTATTGCCATAGTAGAAATGATACTATCTGTCCATCACATTCAATTCACTTTCTTCTTCCAGGACACAATGAAAGACTAGCTGTCTCAGTTTCTCTTGTAGTTGGGTGAGGGCCACATATCTGGATTCTGGCCAATGGGATACAGGCCGAAGTTAGCTATATCACTACCAAGGCTGGCCATAAAACTCCCTGAGAGATCACCCATGCCTACTCCTCCCCTTTCATGGCAAATTTAGAAGTCACATGTTTAATATGACAGCATCACAAGATGGAAAGAGCCTAGAGAGAAGCTCATCAGAGAAGAGTAGCCTGGGAAAGTTGCCCGACACAACACATTGTGATATGAGCAAGAAATAAATATAGTTTGATTGGAACTCCTGAGTTGTAGGCAGTTGTTTGTGAGAGAAACTAGTATTACAGGCATACTTTGTTTTATTCCACTTCACAGATACTGCATTTTTTTAATAAATTGAAGATTTGTGGCAACCTTGTATCTATCAAGTCCATCAGCGTAATTTATCCAACAGTACGTGCTCATTTTGTGTCTGTACCACATTTTGGTAATTTCCACAATAGTTCAAGCTTTTTGATTATTATTATATCTGTTACAGTTATATGTGATCAGTGATCTTTGATGTTACCACTGTAATTGTTCTGGGGTGCCATGAACAACACCCATAAGACAGCAAACTTAATAAACAAATGTTGTGTGTGTTCTCACTGCTCCACTGAGCAGCCATTCCCCTGTCTCTCTCCTTCTCCTTGAGCCTCCCTATTCCCTGAGACACAATAATATTGAAATTAGGCCAATTAATAACCCTACAATGGCCTCTAAGTGTTCAAGGGAAATGAAGAATCTTATGTCTCCCCTTTAAATCAGAAGCTAGAAATGATTAAGTTCAATGAAAAAGGTATATGAAAAGTCCAGATACACCAAAAGCTAGGCCTCTTACACCAGTTAACCAAGCTGTGAATGAAAGGAAAAGTTCTTAGAGGATATTACAAGTGCTACTCCAGTGAACTCCCAAATGATAAGAAAACAAAATAGTCTTATTGCTGATATGGAGAAAATTTCAGTGATCTGAATAGATCAAACTAGCCACAACATTTCCATTTAAGCCAAAGCCTCATCCAGACCAAGGCAACAACTGCCTTCAATTCTATGAAGGCTGAGAGAAGTAAGGAAGCTCCAGAAGAAAACTCTGAAACTAGAAGAGGTTGATTCATAAGATTTAAGGAAAGTACCATCTCCCTAACATAAAAGTACAAGGTAAAGTGCTGCTATGGAAGCTGCAGCAAATTATCCAGAAGATATAGCTAAGATAATTGATAAAAATGGCTACACTAAACAACAGAATTTCAGTGTAGACAAAACAGCTTTCTCTTGGAAGAAAATGCCATCTAGGACTTTTATACCTAGAGAGAAGTCAATGCCTAGATTCAGAGCTTCAAAGGACAGGCTGACCCTCTTGTTAGGAGCTGGTAACTTCAAGTTGAAGCCAGTGCTCATTTACCATTCTGAAAATACTAGGGCCCTTAAGAATTATGTGCAATCTGCTCTGTCTGTGCTCTATCAATGAACGACAAAGCCTGGATGACATCCCATCTGTTTACAGAATGTTTACTGAATTATTTGAAGCCCACTGTTGAGACTTACTGCTCAGAAAAAAAAGATTCCTTCCAAAATATTATCGCTCACTGACTATGCGCCTAGGCACCCAAGAGCTCTGATGGAAATGTACAAGGAGATTAATGTTGGTTCCATGCCTACTAACATAGAAGCCCATGGATCAAGGGGCAGTTTAAATTTTCAAGTCCTATTTTATTTTTGTCTTTCTTTACAGAGTGGGTTCCCTAAAAAGGTCTTATTATTTAAGAAATACATTTCATAAGGCTATAACTGCCATATATAGTAATTCCTCTGACAGATCTGGGCAAAATAAAGCAAAAACTTTCTGGAAAGGATTCACCATTCCAGAACCCATTAAGAACATTCATGATTAATAGGAGAAAGTCAAAATATCAATAATAAGAGTTTGAAATGTTTATTATAACCCTCATGGATGACTCTGAGGAGTTCAAGACTTCAGTGGATTAAGTAACTGCAGATATTGTGGAAATAGCAAAAGAACCAGAATTAGAAGTGGAGCCTGAAAACTAGCAAGGCATAGTAGCACACACCTGTAGTCCCAGCTACTCAGGAGGCTGACTTGGGAGAATCGCTTGAATCTGGGAGTTTGAGGCTGCAGTGAGCCATGGTCATGCCACTGCATTCCAGCCTGGAGGACAGCATGATTCAACCAAAAAAGAGCCCAAATAGCCAAAGTAAGCAATGCAAAAAGAACAAATGTGTAGGCATCACATTACCCAACTTTTATACTACAAGACTATAGTAACCAAAACAGCATTGTACTGGTATAAAAATAGGCACACAGACCCACGGAACAGAATAGAGAACCCAGACTTTGGGAGGCTGAGGTGGGTGGATCATGAGGTCAAGAGATCGAGACCATCCTGGCCAACATGGTGAAACCCTATCTCTACTAAAAATACAAAACTTAGCCGGGCGTGGTGGCACGCGCCTGTGGTCCCAGCTGCTCGGGAGGCTGAGGCGGAAGAATCACTTGAACCCAGGAGGTGGAGGTTGCAGTGAGCCAAGATTGCACCACTGCACTCCAGCCGAGTGACAGAGCAAGACTACGTCTCAAAAAAAAAAAAAAAGAATAGAGAACCCAGAAGAACCAAACACTTACAGCCAACTGATCTTTGACAAAGCAAACAAAAACATAAAGTGGGGAAAGGACACCATATTCAACAAATGGTCCTGGGATAACTAACAAGCTACATGCAGAAGAATGAAACTGAATCCTCATCTCTCACCTTATACAAAGTCAACTTAAGATGGATCAAAGACTCAAACTTAAATAAGATCTGAAACCACAAAAATTCTAGAATAGGCTGGGCATGGTGGCTCATGCCTGTAATCCCAGCATTTTGGGAGGCAGAGGCAGGCGGATCACCTGAGGTTGGGAGTTTGAGACCAGTCTGGCCAACATAGTGAAACCCCATCTCTACTAAAAATACAAAAAAAATTAGCAGGGTGTGGTGGTATGCAACTGTAATCTCAGCTATTCTGGAGGCTGAGGCAGGAGAATCACATAAACCCAGGAGGCGGAGGTTGCAGTGAGCCAAGATCACGCCATTGCACTCCAGCCCAGGCAACAGGGCCAGACTGTCACACACACAAAAAAAAAATTCTAGAAGATAACTTTGGAAAAAACACTTCTAGACATTGACTTAGGCAGAGTTCATGACCAAGAACCCAAAAGCAAATCCAACAAAAACAAAAATAATTAAAAAGCTTCTGCACAGCAAAAGAAATAATCAGCAGAGTGAACAGACAACTCAGAGTGGGAGAAAATCTTTGCACACTATGCATCTTACAAAGGACTAATATCCAGAATCCACAAGGAACTCAAACGATTCACAAGAAAAAAACAATACCATGAAAAAGTGGGCAAAGGACACGAACAGACAATTCTCAAAAGAGGATATACAGTTGGCCAACAAACATATGAAAAAATGTTCAACATAATAATCAGGGAAATGCAAATTAAAACTACAATGAGATACCACCTTACTCCTATGAGAATGGCCATAATTAAAATATCAAAAAACAACAGATGTTGGCATGAATGTGGGGAAAAGCGAACACTCTTACACTGCTGGGGGGAATGTAAATTGCTACAACCACTATGGAAAACATGGCAATTCCTTAAAGAACTAGAAGAACTACCATTTGATCTGGTGATCCCACTACTAGGTATCTACCCTGAGGAAAACAAGTCATTATCTGAAAAAGCCACTTGCACAGGCGTGTTTGTAGCAGCACAATTTGCAAATGGAAAAATGTGGAACCTGCCTAAATGTCCACCAACCAATGAGTGGATAAAGAAAATGTGGTGTGTATATTTACCATGGAATACCAGTCACCCACAAAAAGGAATGAACTAATGGCATTCACGGCAACCTAGATGGAGCTGGAGACCATTATTCTAAGTGAAGTAACTCAGGAATGGAAACCCAAATATCCGTGTGGGAGCTAAGCTATGAGGATGCAAAGGCATAAAGAATGATATAATGGACTTTGGGGATTCAGGGGGAAGTGTGGGGGAAGGAGTGAAGGACAAAAGACTACACATTGGATACAGTGTACACTGCTTGAGTGACAGGTGCACCAAAATCTCAGAAATCATCACTAAAGAAGGTATCCATGTAACCAAAATCCACATGATCCCCAAAAACTACTGAAATAAAATAAAAATTTTCTTAAAAAAAATCTTTACTAAAGATGTCTATTTGAGCAATCAGGATCTTAATATCTCCAACCTGCTTCTCTCTCAATAAGCCCTAATAATATCAACTATCCCACTGCATAAGCCAGACATTTCAGACTAAATTTGACCCTCTTTCTCTCATTCTAAATATAACATCAAGTTCTGTCCATTTTCACTTGGACAATTCCCCTTGGACATTTTCCCTTGTATCTCTCAAATCAGCCTTCTACTCTTCATCTGCCACTTCTAAACCATCACTATTGTCTTTTACCTAGACTACAACAAGTTCCGAATTAGTCTCTCCATTTCCACTTTTGTCTCTTTCAATTCATTAAACACAGAAAAGTGAAAGTAAGCTTTTAACCTGGATTCAAATAATCCCATCTTGGTGCTGAAAAAAACCCAATCGTTTGCCAGTGAAAATTAAAAGTATATAAATATTAACATATCTTATCACACCCTACCTGCCTATATGATCAGGCTCCTACTCTCCAACCTCATAGCCTCACTTACATCTTCCAGAACACATATACTTTTTCAGCCCATTATCCTCCCATCATCATCCTAGCCTAACAGAAACTTTCCAATAACATCCCCCTTCAACTATTTATCTAGCAAACTTCTATTTACTCAAGATAATTCATTTATGACCTCCTCTGGGAAGCCTCGCCTGATCGCCTTCTTCTTTCCCATCTCTTCTTCATCAACCTCAAATAATTAGGTCTATCACCCCTGATTCCCATCATATACTACAATAGTCATTGCTACATTTTTTACAACAGAACTGTGCTTAAAATGGATGGTTTGCTACTCCCATGAGACTGTGCTTTTTAAGATGACGTAATATATCTTAGCCATCTCCCTAGCCCCCAGGACTAGCACAAAGTAGACATTTAAATATTTGCTAAGTAAAATGACTTCAAAATCACCATCACTATCACCATCACACTATCCTGAGTACCTGGGACCACAAGTATGTGCCACTGCAGCTGGCTATATCTCACATTTATATTCCCACAGTTCCTAGTAAGCCCTTTACATAGCAGGTGTGAAATAATTTTATGTTGAATGATATAGCTTTAAGAAACTAGGGAGGGCTGGGTGCAGTGGCTCAAACCTATAATGCCAACACTTTGGGAGGCTGAGGTGGCAGATCACCAAAGGTCAACAGTTGGAGACCAGCCTGGCCAACGTGGCAAAACCTCATCTCTCCTAAATATATAAAAACTACCTGGGCATGGTGGCACACAGCTGCAGTCTCAGCTACTCAGGAGACAGGCAGAAGAATAGCCTGAACCCAGGAGGAGGAGGTTGCAGAGAACCAAGATCTCACCACTGCACTCCAGCCTGGGTGACAGAGTGAGACCCCAACTCAAAAAAAAAAAAAATGAAAAAGAAATTATAAGTTTGTGTTCTTCCAAGTATTCACCTGACATCTATTAACTCAGAAGGAGGAAAAAAGAATTCTTCAGAAAATAAAGCTTGGCCTTGTCTCCAGGAGGTCTCTCTCAGTGCCAGTCTGGTTTCAATAGAGAAGGTGATTTCACAGGGGAACAGATTATATGTAGTTAGTACCATTTTCTTTCTGATCCAGGAACATTATGAACTTATAGTACTAGTAAAGTAAATCCTGATACTTACAATAAAAAAGTTTGAACAGTCATAACATTTTCCTCAATACGCAAAATATCACAGAAATTACTGTGGTGGTGAATACTGAGTGTCAACTTGATTGGATTGAAGGATGCAAAGTACTGAACCTGGGTCTGGAGGGTGTTGCCAAAGAAGATTAACATTTGAGTCAGTGAGCTGGAAAAGGGAAATCCACCCTTAATCTGGGTGGGCACCATCTAATCAGCTGCCAGTGTGACTACAACATAAAGCAGGCAGTAAAACATGAAACGATTTGACCGGCTTAGGCTCCCAGCCTACATCTTTGTCCTGTGCTGGATACTTCCTGTCCTCAAACCCTGGACTCCAAGTTCTTCAGTTTTGGGATTCAGACTGGCTCTCCTTGTTCCTCAGTTTGCAAACAGCCTATTGTGGGACCTTGTGATCGTGTGAGTTAATAGTTTTTTAACAAACTCCCCTTGACACGTGTGTGTGTGTGTGTGTGTGTGTGTGTGTGTGTGTGTGTGTGTGTGTGTGTGTGTGTGTGTATTTCCTATTAGCTTTGTCCCTCTAGAGAACGCTAATACAATTACATGGTAAGTACAAATTACTTTTTTTTTTTTTTGAGATGGAGTCTCACTGTCACCCAGGCTGGAGTGCGGAGGCACAGTCTCGGCTCACTGCAACCTCCGACTCCCGAGTTCAAGTGATTCTCCTGCCTCAGCCTCCTGAGTAGCTGGGACTACAGGTGTGCACCACCATGCCTGTCTAATTTTTGTATTTTTAGTAGAGACAGGGTTTCACCATGTTGGCCAGGCTGGTCTCAAACTCCTGGCCTCAAGTGATCCTCCCGCCTCAGCTTCCCAAAATGCTAGGATTACAGACATGAGCCACCACACCCAGCTTAAGCACAAATTAATTTTATAATCTAAAAAAATTAGAAAAAAATAGTAAAAAACAGGAATGTGTGTGTAATTCCTATTTCTCACTAAAACTCCCAAAAATATAGCTAGTGTACCTTCCCCACTACTGTAAAATATTGCTAATACTGCACCTCCCAAAGATATAATGTGGCATAAACACTTCCAGGACACAGAGAGAGAATTTAGGACAATTCAGAGAAACTGGCTAGGCGCAGTGGCTCAGGCCTATAATCCCAGTACTTTGGGAGACCAAGGTGGGTAGATCACTTGAGCTCAGGAGTTCGAGACCAACCTGAGCAAAATGGCAAAACCCTATCTCTACAAAAAATTAGCTGGGCATGGTGGCTTGCACCAGTAGTTGCAGCTACTTGGTGGGCTGAGGCAGCATTGCTTGAGCCCAGGAGGTCGAGGCTGCAGTGAGCTGTGCCACTGCACTCTAGCCTGCTTGTCAAAGTGAGAGCCCATCTCAAAAAAAGGAAGAAAATTCAGAGAAATTTATCAAGAATTCTACATAATATTTACTTTCCTTTCTAATAAGCATCACAAGCCAACTCAGTTTGGCTGTCTGGAGGGGTTCTCCCCAGGGACCACAGTTAATCAAATAGGTAAGTTTAGTGACTAGGTCATGATAATTAATAGTCTACCTTCTGGGGGCCAAAATATTCCAATAAAATAAAAAAGAAAAACTTTTTCCTGACTCTCTTAATTACCAGCAAAGTGAGGGGCCAGAAGGCACACAACTCTATTTCTTAGAGAGGTATAAAATTGCCTGGAGCTTAGCATACTGCTATCTACCCCCAGTTAGTGCCACATTTGTCCCATTTATCTAACAATAAGTCAGTATTCTATTTGTCATTGCTACCTTGCAAATGTTATATTAAAATTCTGATTTTAAAAAAATCCAATTTGTAAAATGGTTTTTCTTTTCTTTTTTTTTTTTTTTTTGAGATAGTGTCTTGCCCTGTTGCCCAGGCTTGGAGTGCCATGGGACAATCTTAGCTCGCCGGGACTACAGGCTCACATCACCAAGCCTAGCTAATTTTTGTATTCTTTTGTAGAGATGGGGTTTCGCCATGTTGCCCAGGCTGGTCTCAAAGTCCTGAGCTCATAATCCTCCTACCTTGGCCTCTCAAAGTGCTGGGATTACAGGTGTAAGACACTGCACTCAACATCTGTTTTTCTAATCAGAAATAAAAAATGTTGTTGGAAACAGATGCTCTGTGCCACAAAGAAAAATTCGCACTAAGACAAAGGATCTTTCAGCAACACAATTTTTACTTTCTGGACTGCAAGAAGAGTACTATCACTAGCCATCTTGCCACGAGAGTACAAGGAACAAAGGAAAACCACACAAATTTATCCCTTACGCATTTGGGGCTGTCCTTACTGCTGTGTCTGATTTCCGTTGGCTAGAGCCAGACCTTACAATTTAAACTAAAACCCAATTGGCTAACAACTTAAAACTTTTCTAAACTAGTAAAAGCAATGGAGAGCTGGGACATGCCTGTGAGCACGTCCAGCACAGATATCCTAGTTAAAGCACAAGGACACACAATGTATTACGTGCCTGTAAGCATGGCATGTCTAACAGCTACATAGGATAGGGCTTAACAAAGAGTTATTAGCACATTTATGATGTATCCTTTAACAAGAAAGGAAACTTTAAAAAGGAACTTTTCTGCTTCCCACAAATGTTCACTTTTACAAGAACTTCTATAGTATTTTGTTTTCCTCACAAATCAGCATAGCAAATAACTCTAACGAAGGGATCCAGGAAACATGCTCCAGTCTAGAAAAGAAGCCAGACATCTGCTTTCTCTGCTAAGTTATGAACAAACCCTTAAACCAAAACTAGGTTTAGGGATTTGTTCATAACTTCACAGAAAAAATCATCACGATTATATACTAAGTTGGAGATGGTACAGGAAACGAAGTCAAAATGCCTAGAGAGTAAGATCTATAAAGACAACTATAAAGAACTGTGTTATGATCAATTTGAAGAAAAAAGTACAATTATAAAGTGTGTTTTCATTACAACTGAAAATTCATATAAAAATGGTTAGAACATGAAGAAAATTATTGCATTTTTCTTGAAAAGATGACTTCACACTAATCACACTTGCTTAGACTACCTTTCAATAACACTTTTATCTATTATTTATATAGCTTTATACAAAATGAGGATTTTATACAAAATAGGAAGAAAAGCTGATGAACCAGAAGCATCAGACAACCTGAACAAAAAGTGACCAAAGAATCTCTTCTTCCAATAATTTTAAATACTTAGGCAGACAGGCTATAAATATGTATATAATTAGTAAGTATCCATAGCTTACTACAAACTCCTTTATTTTTTGTTTCAACCCTTTACTAAAAGGTAGGTTTGAAACAAAATAAAGGGATTTATTTTCGGTAAAGATAAAAACTCTTTAGTAAAAGCAATTAGTTAAAGTTAGTTAAACTTTAAAACTTTCACCCTTCAAAAGAAAAGAGAATGAAAAGGCAAGCCACAGACGAGAAATGATTTGCAAAAGCACATATTCAATAAATGACTTGTATTTGCAATACAGTCATGCCCCACATGTTGACATTTCAGTCAAGGACAGACCGAATAAATGATGGTGGTCCGTAAGATTATACTGGAACTGACTTATATAGGGGTATGTCTTTTTTTTTGAGACAGAGTCGCTCTGTCGCCCAGGCTAGAGTGCAGTCGTATGATCTCAGCTAAGTGCAACCTCCACCTCCCCCATTCAAGCAATTCTCATGCCTCAGCCTCCAGAGCAGCAGAAACTATGCCACACCCAGGTAATTTTTGCCCTTTTTTTTTAACTAGAGACACAGTGTTGCCACGTAGGCCAGGCTGGTCTAGAACTCCTGACAAGTGATCCATCCATCTCAGCATCCCAAAGTGCTGGGAGTACAGGTATGAGCCACCTACTCATGGTCAGGTGTATCTTTTTGTTGTTGTTGTTAATTATTGTTTTTTCCTTCTGGTGTTGGTTTGGATTTTTTAAATTTTTTTTAAGAGACAGGATCTCACTGTCATCTGCCCAACTGGAATACAGTGGCCAGTCATAGCTCACTGCAGCCTCAAACTCCTGGGCTCAAGAGATTCTCCTGCCTCAGCCTCCTGAGTAGCTGGGCACACCACCACACCCAGCTAATTGTTTCATTTTGTTGTAGAAACAGGTCTTGCTATGTTGCCCAGGCTGCTCTCAATCCTCCTGCCTCAGGCTCCCAAAGAACTGAGATTATAGGTGTAAGCTACCACACCCAATCCCATTTCTTATCTTTTATATAGTATTTCTACCATACCTTTTCTGTTTGTACATGTTTAGATACACAAGTACCACTGTGTTAAAATACTAAAGTATTCAGGACAGTAACATGTTGCACAGGTTTGTAGCCCAGGTATACTACTACACCTAGGTTATATGGCATAGCAACTGGCTACACCATGGTTATACCATGGAGGATTGTGTAAATACACTTCATGATATTCACACAACAATGAAATCAGCTAAGTGACGCATGATTACACAGAAGAAATTCAAACTACTTAAATATCAGCACAAAACTTGGACACTTCACAAAAGAAGATATATGAATAGCCAAAAAGCACATGAAAAGATGCTCAACTTGGAACTAAAATATTACTACCCATCTATTACAATGACTAAAATTAAAAAGACTGATCGTATCAAGTGTTGAAGAGGATGTGGGGCAAATGGGACTCTCATACATTGATGGTAGGACTATCAAGTGTTACCACTTTGGGAAAGAGGTTGGCAGTTTCTTAAAATTCTTAAAACATACACCTACCATATGATGCAGCCATTCCTCTCCTAGAGATTTACACAAGAAAAATGAAAGTATATGTCCATACAAAGAATTGTACATGAATGTTCAGAGCAAGTTTATTTGTAATAGTCAAAACCTGGAAACAACACAAATGGCCATCAACAGATGAACAGTAAACAAACTGTAATATACCCAGAACAACGGACTACTACTCTGCAATAAAAAGGAATAAACTATTGATAGATGCATGATCTGGATGAGTATCAAAATAATTATGCTGAGTGAAAGACAACACACACACTTTGTTCCACCCCAAGACGAGTACTTACTATATGTTTCCATTTATTTAAAAATTTCTAGAAAATGCAAACTAATCTACAATTACAGAAAGCAGATCAGTGGCTGCCGAACAGGGAGGGATTTAAAAAGGGGCAGAAGGAAACTTTGAGGGGTGATGGTTTCATGGGACTTTCCTAGGAAAGAGATGTATTTGTGGATATATAGTCAAATTTATCCAACTGTATGCTTTAAAGCTTATTGTATTCAAGCTCAATAAAGATGAAAAACTCTACAAGAAAAATGATTTAGAAAAACAAAACCCCGGCAGGGCAGCGGGGCTAGGACCTGTAATCCCAACACTTTGGGAGGCCGAAGTGGGGAAAACGCTTGAGTCCAGGAGTTCAAGACCAGCCTGGGCAATGTAGTGAAACCCCTCTCTACAAAATATAAACAAAAATATTATGGCCGTGCATGGTGGCTCACGTCTATAATCCTAACACTTTAGGAGGCCGAGGTAGGCAGAACACTTGAGGCCAGTAGCTGGAGGCCAACCTGGCCAACATGGTTGAAACCCCGTCTCTACTACTAAAAATACAAAAATTAGCTGGGCGTGGTGGCATGCACCTGCTACTTGGGAGGCTGAGGCAGTGAGCCGAGATCATGCCACTGCACTCCAGCCTGGGCAACAGAGTGAGACTATATCTCAAATAAATATATATACATATATATATATATACACACACACACATATATATATATTTTAAGATAAATAAACAAAAAATTAGCTGGGTACAGTGGCAGGCACCTTGTAGTCCCAGCTATTTGGGAGGCTGAGGTAGGAGGATAGCTTGAGCCCGAGAGGCTGAGTTGCAGTGAGTTGTAATCGTACCACTGCACTCCAGCCTGAGCGACAGAGACCCTGTTTCACAAAAAAAATTCGAAACAAAAATACCCTCCAGATTCTCAGTCTGTGCGACCCCATTTCACCGTTGGGAACCGCCCCTTCCCCTCCTTAACCCTCCTCCATCTCAAGACTGACACTCATCCCTTCTTTTGTGAACCCTAAAACGTTCGCAAACTACTAAGACTCAAAGTACGCCCACTGTATTCCTGGATCCTTACCTCCTGCGACCAACCTCCTGTCTACTTTCGCATTCGCACAGTTAGCCTTGCAGGAATAGGACAAGTGCCCCCCATCCGCCGACCATCCCCCTCACGTTCATGTTCCCAAACATTCGTACACGAAGCTTACTCCGACGGAGCATATCCCGCTCCTGAAACACCACTAACCGGCACAGAACCACCGAAAGCTAAGCTCCACAGTCGTCCCACCCCTGGGCATGTCGGAGTGTGGGGATTCGAAAAGCCCCCAGTCCAGGTTACCTGCCACGGGCTGGCCGCGCCGCGGACAGTTTAGCCACCGCGGCGGGATCTTGTTGTGAGCCATGTCTTGGGGCCGCGCAGAACTGCCCTCCTTCACCAACGTTCGCCGCGCCTTTCCAGCAGCCTTCCCGCGGTCAGGTGCGCACCAGGGTCCGAGACACTTGTACCGCAGCGGTAATCCGAATTCCAGCCGCTTCAATCCGGGAAACCTCAGGGGCGGCGCGCCACTTTCATTCAGGATCAACTGCACAGCTCCAGGAGAACCCACAATGCACCGCAACTTCCGCCCCCAATGCCACGCCCCCTTCTTTCCGAGGTCAGAGGTAAAGAAGAGGAAGCTCTGCGGAAGAATAGCAATGAGTTAAGACTGCGACGAATGGGAGGAGCGGGCCTTCTCTCGCCCCGCCCCGGTTCGCTCCACAGACGCGCTCGTGCGCTCCTTAGTTCGCCTTAGCGCATGTGCAAGTGCCCAAGGACCGAACTCCGCGGGACGAAGCGGGTGCTTTTTTTCTCATCCAGACTACCTAGAGAAAACCAAAAAAGGGAAGCCAAGCCCCCTTTCATGCGTAGATTGCCTACCACTTCCATAAAACCATCTGTTTCACTGATGAAAGAGGCCTTCCCAGCGTTACCACAGCTCAAACTAGGCGTCCCGGCCGAATCTGGGTTTGATTTAGAATTAAGGAACGTTGTTCAAGGGAACAAGTCTTAGGAGAATTCTAAAGGCGTGAGATTGGAGTACCAGAAATGTATTTTTCTTTTGGTGAATACTTATAAGGATCTATGAAGCATCTGAAATTAATTCCAAAAGACTTAGGGTTTTGTTTGTACGTTTCTGGAGCAAAGTTTCAAAGCATTCTGGGGAGTTTGAGAGGGTCCGTGTCTCCAAAAAAAGTTACTAATTAATGTGTATAATTGACAAAGACAGGAATTGCTCAGTGGAAAACCTCTTAGTGTCGCTGTTCTCCTTTGCCTACCAAATAATCTCTTTTATTTTCCCTTCGAGTTAAGCAGAGGTGCTTGGAAGCATTTTATAAATGCCGTCCTTTAATGAGTCTTTCCTTCGTTACCAGGTTAAAGTGTTGACTATAAAGCTGGGTGATGGCGAATCAATTATAATGTAGTTTGGCTTTAAACACCGACGCTATATTGGAACTGCAAGAGCGTAAGGCTGCAAGGAATACATTTTTTAAAGCGTCGGTGGGGAACTTTCTGGAAAGCTCAAGCCCTTGAATGCCTGGACCCACTCAGTAAGAGTCCCATAAATACAGACGGTCCGACAGCAATCTCCCTGGGGCAGCCTGAGTTAGGTCACACTTCTGGTCTGTCCTGCTGCTGCATCTGCTCAGAACTGTGAGTGAAGGTGTCACTCCTCCCCTGACAGAATAAGATAATACCCAGTTTCCTTTAAGGCCATCAGTCTACCCAAATAATCTCCAATTAATTCCCTTTTCTGCTGGTAGAGTGTGTACCATGCCCAAAGTGGTAAAACCTTCCATCCCCAGACCCCCTCCAAGGATGGGAAAGGTGAGCCTAATCCTGGAAGAGTATCTTACCTTCCCCTTCTGGGGATGACTCCCCTGCCCACACACACTGTGTCCACTCAGTAGTTCAGTCCTAGGCACAAGGCTTCATACCACTGGCGAGCAACTGTTATTGGCTCTAAGGCAGCACTGTGCACGGGAGTTTTATTCCGCTATCCAGTTATGCCCTCTCCATACTCAGTGCCACAGAAATCGGAGGACCCTGTGGCTACCTTTTGCCCACAGCAGAGGATAGAGTAGGAGAGTGGCATCCTGAGTGAGGCAGTTTCTCTCTGCCTGCCAGGAATGCCTTGCCTGATGGGTGTTTCTGCCTATATTGCTCCTAGTCCCAAGTCTCTACTACTCTGTGAGAAGAAAAATTGATGGCCACAGATAGACCAACATGATTCCTCCCCTGCTTCCTGGAACCCCTGACTCACCCTCCCAGATATGTTTTGGTCTCCTCTTTATTGGATGTAGATTCTCTTCATTGGTGAATCTTACATCAAACATCCATTTTGCCCATAAGGAAGAGTGTGTAAACGTAAAAAATAAGATTGAACGTTCTCTTTTGGCAAAAGAGAGAGATCTTACCTGTCTTCCCTTTTCCTAGGACATTTCCTTGAGAAAACTTGTATTTATTAATGCTTCCTCTTAACTTTGATATGTAGATAAATTTTTGTTTTGGAGACAGGGTCTCACTCTCTCACCCAGGCTGGAATGCAGTGGACATGATCAGGGCTCACTGCAACCTCAACCTCCCAAGCTCAAGCAATCCTCTCGCCTCAGCCCCCAAGGAGCTGGGACTACAAGTGCATGCTACCACAGCCCACTAAATTTTTATACTTTTTTTGTAGAGGCAAAGGTCTCATTATGTTGCCCAGGCTGATCAGGAACTCCTAGGCTTAAGCAGTTCTCCCACCTCGGTCTCCCAAAGTGCGGGTAAGACAGCAAGGTGGGAAGGATTCCCTGGCAGAACCTCCTACACTGAACTGGGAGGAATGTGCATTGGGGTGGAGCCTTAGGAAATTTGTGCCATTTGCTGGGGGAGGAGCCTGGCCCCTCCTTTTCCTGGGTGGAACCTGGGATTCAGTCTGAAGGCAGGAAGCACTCTGGCTTTCGGGAGGTCCCTTGTGGGGTTCGTTCCCATGTGAAGCCCCTCGGAATTGGGCCTCACCATATGGTGAGCTTGAGCCCGGACACAGTTTCCTGTTGGAGGCAGTCGAGCTATGGAAAAGTAGAAACTGCAGGTAAAGGAATTACAAAAAGAACTTTGTGAGACTGTGATATGGCCTGCATGTGGTCTGACAGGACAATTGTGTCCAGTTTCTGATTTATGACTTTGTCTACCCACTATTGGGTCCTGTGCTTTTTCTTGTGACT